>SKCR01027796.1:0-33048 GCA_019454045.1 Zanthoxylum bungeanum
CATGGCATCGAAAAAATTGGCCAAATCTGTAAACGATATCCGAGTAATGGAATATAAAAACAGTTCAAAACAGATATAACTGGATCCCAATATCTCTAAGCGTTTGTCCCACACAAGCAGCCTATAGTCAAAATACAGTCAAATCAAAGATACTAAAATTCAACGTCATAAAAATTCAATCTACAGTAATAAAGAAGGCCAGGAAAAAAAAGTTTTAAACTTCAACAAAAATTCAAACTGTTTTCACAACATATAATCAAAATCGTAAATTGAACTCTCTAAATACTCACCACTAAGTAAATCAGCTAATCCCCAATTTCACGCGTCAATATATTCCCAACCAAAATAATATTAAACAATAATAATAAAATGGATACGAAAATGAAAACCTTATCTTCGCGCTTGGATTCGCGAACATCGGAGGTGCGATCGGCGTAAATAAGAAGATCCCGAGTTTGTCGGACGATGTCGACGGGAGTACGAGGCTTAGATTTGAAAAGTCCCTTCATTTGAGTGTTATGGTCTGATTCGTGAATTGAACTTGAGGTGGAGAGGTGCCAGAGCGACCGAGTGGCGGAGGCTGAGCGTTTTCAGAATCGGACCGGGCTCGTCCGGTTCAACCTTCCGAACAAATAGGCAGACTTATTTATGATTAAAAAAATTGAACTATCCTATCCGATCTCTTTTCCAGATTTTGACAATATTTTTTAAACACCGATTTTTAATATTTATTCTGACCTAATCCATTGCCAGATTCTAATTCTATAGATCCAGTCCAATTTTTAAAACATATATCAAATTTCCATGGCTTCTGACATGGAAAGTTCCATTATAAAGCTCACTTTTTATTCAAACAAAATTAAGATATATTATTTTCCATTTCATTTTATTATTATATTTTTATCTTATTTTTTTGAATGTTGAAATCCGAAATTAAGTGAAATAGAAAAAATCTCGACTGCCTCATACTCTTGCTAGATATATACCTATAGATTCGAACCTAAAACTTGACAATCAAATCCGAAACTGTTTCACATCAAACTACACTATTACAAACCTTACATTTATGTTATAAATCCACACATTCCATCGATCCAAATTTAGTTTTAGTCAAAGTGAAACAATGGTTTTATGTTACTTGTTGCTACTTACTAATATTATATGGACTGCCATGATAAGAAATTAACATTAGGATTAAGAATATGTTAAAAATACTAAAACATAATAATTATCAAAAACAATATTATTTTAATAATGAATCAAATCAAATCACGATCTATCCTACATGTCCTGAGTTCGAATTTAGGAGGTGCGTTTCTTGTAAGAATTTGTAAAAGTTGGGGTTTTTACCTGCTCCGCTTAAGTCCGGATCAGATGATTTAGCTGCGTGGTTTCCAACATTTCAAAAAAAAAAAATGATAAATATCAAAACAATATCGTTTAATAATAAATCAAATCAAATTAAAAAAAAAGTCAAATAGTTTAGTCTATATATGATTGTTTAATATTTGTTGAATTCACTACCAAAAACAAAAAAAAAAAAAAAAAATTGGTGATAATCATGAATAAATAAAAAAACATGAAAAAATTATGCATGATCATAGAAAATTACCACAGATATGTAAATGTTCAAATTCATTAACGAATTAAATAGATTGATTTTATCCTAATATATATCTTTAAAAAAATTAAAATAGTTAATAATTATATATATATATATATATGTTATAATGTAAAGCATTATGTTCTCCAAGCTTCTATTTGTATCCAAATATTATCTGCTTGTTTTATGTTATTGGAAAGTGATATAATCTTTCATTAGTATTCACGTGTGGGATCGTACTTTGTATGTAGTGGCAAAGTAGCACTTACAGTGAAGATCCAGCCAGGCCTAGGCTTATGCTTCTTTTTTCCCACTTTTCAATCACATGCCTTCACCACTCACCACAAATCCATAATCCATAATCCACATGACATGCCAAAAAGGGAAAATTAATTTTTTCCCACTATATTTTCTCTTTCTATTCATAAATTTTAATATACTCATTACCTAATTTATAGTTTATAATTTAATTTTCAAGATAAATTTAAATTTTCAAGAGAAATTTATGTTTTTAGTGTGTATTATAGGTGCTTTTTTAGATATATATATATATATATATATATATATGTCTATTATTATTTTTCTATAAATAACGAGATACCTGAATATATTATCATTGTCAAGTTCGTCTACCACAATATTTAATTTACAATTATAATAAGATCTTATTCAAATTTCCAAAATTGAAAAACAAATTTTAAATGGATATCAATCTAAGTACTTGTTTATAATATTCTCCCCAACATGATAGTTGTTAACTGTTTCACTTTCATGCAAATATGTGTAATTAACTTAAACGTTCAGAAATTTTATTCATCACCAGGACGTGGCTTTTCTGATGTAGAGTTCTTGATCCAATTTTTAAGTCATGTATTCGAATTCAGATAGTATATTTTTTATAAAAAAAATTGGGACTGCACTTAAACTCGGAATATATAATTTGACAACGATATTTTCAACAATTTAAAAAAAAAACATGATTTATTCGTTCAACAAGTTCTATAATCATCCGTTATGATCAAAAGTCGCTGACTACCGGCAATGGCTAACGCAATTACCGCTAATTACGTTCATATGCTTATGAGTTATAACGCTTAATCTTGAAACCTTCACTCTCTTTCCCCCATTTTTCTAATAATAAAAAAAAATTATTCACGGATATAATCATCATCATTGTGTGTGACCCAGCTGCCGTGAGAGATACGACATATACACCAGAAACATGATATACTATCTCCCTCTAGAGAGAAATTTAAGAAACCTTTACTGAATGTGTCCACCACCCATTGTCTGATTTGTGGATATGGATTTTTATTTGATATATTTCATTTGATTTGTGGTTTCCTGTAATCTTCAAATGACTCTTAAAATGTGGTGATTTATTAAATTGAGCTAATATTTGCTTAATGACTCATGCATTTACGAGCAGTAGTTTTAAAACTCGAAAGATGTATGTTCAGTTTTTTTTTTTTTTTTTTTTTTTTGATTATTCAATTTATTTAAAGACATGTTATGTGTAATTTGAGAAGATTTAATGAATAAGCTTAAGATGATTATAACCTTGAATACAAAAATAGACATATACTATAAGTAAAGTAATCCACCTAACAATATATAGATATGTGCTGACAAATGAATTTCACAAATCAATACTTCCATAACATAAGCATGTGCTGAAAGACTCAAAATTTGGAGTATGTAATTAAATTTTTAAACTAAAGCATGCTAGGTGTAACGCACCTGCACTGTATAGGGCTAATGTCTTGTTCATGATCATTTATTTGTATTTAAATTTAATATCTAATAATTACATTTATGTTAATAATATTAATAAATTTATAATGCCATAAAAATATTTATGTCAAATAATCTTATTCACTATACATTATGAAAGAAAATTATGTTGGCGTCACATTCAATTTAACAAATTATTCTATTCAACAAATATACACCATATTCGACCGTCAAACTAGCAGCCCTCTTTTTGGAAACTAAATCCACTACACGAAATACACATAAAAATAACCTCATCACGTTCACGTTCACCACCTGTCGTCATTTCTCAACTCGCTGTTTCTCTGGGCCTACGTGCTCTCTTTACCTTTCCTTCTACTTCTACACATTTCCTCAATTCCATTGCTTTGCTTTCGCCAAACCCTAGTTTTACAAAATGTCCAAAGTACCCCTAGATGTTGTTACAGGTACTCTGTATCAGTTACCGGTGAAAACTCTGTTACGCTTCCGGTGTTTATCAAGACCGTTATGTTCAATAATCGACGATCCAGATTTCATCAAACTTCAATTGAACAATTCAATTTCAAGAAAATCCCATCTCAGTTTGATTCTCAAAGGTTTGCATCTTTATTTCGTGGACCTTGATTCACCCGATAAAGCTATCCCTTTCAATCACTACCCAGAAATCATTTGGACTGGTACTGAAGTTTTTGGTTCATGCAATGGGCTGCTTGCTTTATCTAATTCTGATCAAGATATCGCTTTGTTTAATCCCGCCACTAGACAGTTGTTTAAGTTACCCGTTGAATATATTGATTTGCCTGAAAAATCTTGTATTCGCGGTTTCGTGTTTTATGGTTTTGGGCATGATCCTGTTAATGATGATTATAAAGTTGTGAGGATGGCACAGTTTAAGAAATACGAGGATGATAATCTCGGCTGTTTTATTCAATATGAAGTTAAGGTTTTTAGTTTAAAAAATAAAGCTTGGAGAAGGATTACCAACTTGCCAAATTATCTTCGTTTTATGTTTCAATTTTATTTTCATCTTTTGAATAGAAGAGGATATGGTGTGTTTGTTAATGGGGTTGTTCATTGGGTGTCGCCTCCCAGGCCTGAGTCTGGAATTGGTAATTTGATAGTGGCTTTTGATATTGGAGTCGAAGAGTTCCGTTTATTGCCACAGCCTGATTATGGTGGCCATGGGAGAGATTTTGTGATGGATGTTGGTGCGCTGGAAGGGCATTTATGTTTGATGTGTAATTATGATTCAGTGAAAGTTGATGTGTGGATGATGAAAGAATACGGGGTGAAGGAATCCTGGAGTAAGATGTTTTCAATTGATCGGTGTAGAGCAATAAGTTCATTGAGCTTTTTGAGACCTTTGCTTTGTTTGAGTGAGGATGGTGGTGATAAGGTCCTCTTGGAAGTGAATGGTGAGAAGCTTGTATGGTATGATTGGAAAAGAAAAAAACTGAAGACTTTGAAGATTGATGGTGGTCCAGATTCATTTGTGGCTTGCATATGTGTGGAAAGCCTTATTCAACTTGATAATGGCCGTCATGGAATTGTTCAGAAGAAGCTCCACGAGCAAAAGGAAAAGAAGAGACAATGTGGGAAGAAAAGGTATTAACACTTTTTGATTTTTCTGTTTAAGTTATTTTCTCTATGTTAATGTTAAGCATTATTTTTCTTAATTTTTCTAGATATCTAGAGCTTTATTTTCTAGAAATTTTAGTCTGAGCAAGGGACTATACATATTTTCATCATTTATGTTGGTTAACATCTTGCATTGTGTGTTCCTCGCAGGGATGATTTCCTGTCAAAAGGATTTAAACTGGTTTTATGAGAAATTAACCACAGAATACAGATGCAGAATAGGAACAAAATAAGAAGAGAGGTAAGTTTGTAAACTGTGTTGTAATTATATATGATTTGATGCATGCTTATTAGTTGCAAAGGGTATTTCTCAATTTACCTCAATCCAGGTGGTTTTGTATGCCTGAATGTTGGCTTATCAAAATAGAAAGTACTCTATGTGAACGACTGCTGCTTATTCTCTCTATATATTTCTGAAACAATTCATCTGGTTATTACCACTTGAAAACTTTTCAGGATGACATATGAGTCAAGCATATGTTAGTAAACACAAGGCCAAGGAAAGAAATGGTATAGAAGAATGTTTATTTAACACACATCATATTTGCATTCGAAGAACTGCAATGGGTTTTGTTTTCGCTTTTACAAGTGCCTAGCCGTGTTTTTATTGTATAGTCTAAAGGGAACATTTGACTTGTACAAGTATTCTCCCAGGCAAAAAAAAGACTAAAGTGTTATTCATCTGGAATGTTGTATCACTTACATGAATGGCTAAAACAAATTAATTTTATGTTGGATGGATTTTATGTTGGCTAATTTGTGTGAATTCGTGGCAAGTACAAAAACCTGATCACTTCCATGATTATGATTTCAGCATTCAATTTGTTTTTTAGGTGCTAACTTGAATATCAGTTTGTTAGTGAAACTGATCTGCTTTGGGAAACAATGTGAAGCGTGCCATCAAGATGGTTTACAAAGGCATTTATATATCAGCTGCTCGGTGAATAATGCCATGAACATGCTCTCTGTGACTTGAATTTTGTTATTTAACTTTCCCCCTCATTTTCATGGTTAATTTTTTTTTTTTGTTGCTTGGAGATGCTGGAGCAGAATCATAGGATATACGAGACCGAGTGTTGCTGTAACAAAAGAGCTGTCTTGCTTAATGTTAACAACGCCTTATGCAACAATATATGATGTGACGATTATTTTCCTCTCTTAGAGCTATAGAACTCAGAAAAATCTGAATTTCAGGTAGGGGTGTTCATATGTCGGTCCGAGTTTTTCCAAATTTTGCAAAACCTGATCGGGTTGGGTCATGCGGGTCGATAAATTCGAATCTAATTTTTTTTTTAATGCAAACCCAAGTGAGTCGGGTTGGTGTATTAATTACAATGACACATAAATTTATTATCTTATGTTTCGAAACTTGTCGTACGTATAAACAATTTCAAGATAAAAAATAATAAACAATTGAAATAATAGTAATTTTTTTTAAAAAAATTAACAGAAAATTATTTTTAGGTGAGGTTGTGTTGTCCTCGTGAACCGACCTATAAAAATTGGGTTGGGTCAATTCAAAATGGTATTATTTTTTTTTAGAATCCATACAAATCTGATAACATCCTGAAATATTAGGGAAAGAAGCATTCGGTAGAAAGTATGAGTGTTTAGAAGCCTAATCATTCACATTATTTGACATCTCCGAAATATTATTACTAATCTTCCAGTAGAAAAAAGTCAAACTTGACAATCTCTCTTTAGAGAATTCCAGTATCTAGTGGATGCGACTTGTCATGAAATTTGGCCTGTGACAGAATCAATAAAAGATCTCCTGAATTCTAACCATCTTGGAGGCGCAGTAGGGCCTCATATGGGACCCAAGAGACTTGTTTCCCTTACGGGTATTGGGTACAGATAAATATGAAATTCTAACACAATTTATTTTAAAATAATAAAATCTCTACGGCTAAAAAGTTGAAAACACTCCCCTGTGTTGTTGAGTTACCTAGTGATTGGTAGCTGTATGGATTTGGGATGCTATAGAATGGTTCATTTCCATGGAATTGATGGTGATGATGTTGAATGCCTATTTGATTATGAAGTTAAAGTTTATAGTCTAAAGACCAATTCTTGGACAAGAATTAGTAACTTTAATTACCTATACATCTTCGTGATTTTGTATGAGTTATTTTATCATTTAATTCTGCTTAGGAAAGGATGTCATCATGTGCTTGCTGGCTGCTGAGTATCTTCAATTGCCACTGCCGACAAGAATGGGAATATTCATTCATGTGGATGTGGAAGTTTGGAGGGATGTCTATGTATGTATTTTTTTTTAGCAATTTCCTCACTCAACAGACCAAATATACTCCAACACACATATATATATATATACACACACACTTATTTTATTTTATTTTATAATTTTTTATTTTATAATTTATTTTTATTTTTTAAAATTGATATATATTTTTTTGCTTTATATATATATATATTTATATTTGTTTAATAAATATTACAAATTTCATATTTATTGTTATTTATTTTGTCTTCATTTATTCATTTAATTTTTACGAATCTTTTTAATTTATTTAACACTGTTTATATATTATAAAAATATTTGTGTCTATTAAATATATATATATATATATAATAGTACAAATAACAATATAAAAAGTCACATTTTGAGAAGCCTGAGAAGGTCCAGAAGAAGAATCATCAGTGACCATGAAAGCAGAACTATTATTATTCATGTCATCTTGAGCCGTCAGCAACATATTGTGCAACTCAGAATAGGTGGGAAGCATCTTATGCATGTTAAAGTTAACGATAAGGTCCTTGAAAGACTTAGGAAGAGATACGAGAATCACACTATTCCCGATGCTGTTATCAATATGAATATCCATCATTTCGAGCTTTTCAATACAATTTATTAGCTTCATCACATGTGGGCTAACATGTTTTCCCTTCTGTAGGAAAGTATGAAAAAACTCGACAGCCACCCTATGCATCTTTACATGTGGTCGATCACTGAATAATTCCTTCATATGCATCAAAATGGATCCGGAATCAGGCATTGGCATATACTTCCTCTGTTGTTCCGGCACCATAGATCCCAAGATGTATGACCGGACTTTCCGATCATCATCCTTCCATCTGATGATCATCTCATGTTATTCATCTAAATCATCATCTAAAACCATTGCGGGCATTAGAAGATCTATAACATATTCAAGTTGCTCCGCTTAGCAAAAAATACGGAGATTCATAAGCCAAACATTATAGTTAACAACACCTTGGAGCTTATGCGTATCAAGTATACGTGAAAGCGGGTTCGACACAGACATTCTGTCTACACAAGGATAAAATAAAGCAGAAATTAATATTTAAACATCATCATAAAAACACTAAATAGAATATATATTTATTTTTTCTATAAAGTGCCCTCGCATTGTCTTACATATTCTTTATAATCTCTACAAACAAGAATACCGAAATTTAACTCTTAAATCTCACAAAGCAAAATAGATCCTTCTTGACATTTACGCAAATCTCACGCTTTAACAATATTAATTTTTGTAAATTTGAGAAGGTAGACAACTATTGTCAATTGCATCTCATGCAACTCTTACATTCGGTCCTAAATCGAATCTCATACTCACGTTTTAGCAATATTGGATAGTTCAATTTGTAGATCAACTTGTCTATTGCCGAAAGTAAGATACTAATATTAACCTCACGCTTTAACAATATTGGATAATACTTTCTCTTAAATTTGACTCATCTCATGCTTAACTGGAATGGTACAAAACGTTATAACCAATCTCTCACGCTTTAGCAATATTAGGAATAATCACAATGGTTTCACTAACACCGTATAGACAAGCCGGACCATGTCATATTTTCAACTAAAATAATGACACTTAATGACCTAGCGTATAGATTTTTCCAAAGTCAAATGCATAGAAATATATCAAATGTATGCATGTCCAAAAAAATGCCTAAAACATGCAATTCACAATTAAATGTATGCATGGGTATTTTATAACATTGAGAAAAATTGTAAGGAACATGAACAATTTGAAGCACATATTGCTCTGATACCACGTGTTTTGTGAGGAACGGACAAAACCGAGCGCAGCGGAACCGGCCAGAGATCAAATCTCGGGTGAATAAAATATATATATATATATATATATATTTTATTTTATTCGGCAGTCCTTAACAGTGGGTTTAAAATTTTTTTATCAACTCAAAATTTTCAATGCATCAAAAATAATTTTCCATGCATCAAAAATTATCATAAGCATAATTAAAATTTTCAACACACTTACAAATATTTATCAACTCTTGATAAATCATTACAAGCAATAAACTAATTTTCCAACTCTTGGAAAAATTAATCCAAGCTAACAAAATAATTTTCCAACACTTATAAAATTATTCCAAGCATATTAAAATTTCTATATCAACTATATATCAATTATCATACACTTCAATGCTCATAATTCATCACTTACATACTTCCAATTAATCCAACAAATCCACAATAATTTTTCTCAACAATAATCATCAACAAATCTAACAATAAATTTACAAATTAAATTTTTACAAGCTTTGCCAATGATCATTTCCCTCAAGCTTTGCCAAATCTTGCAAGCTTTGAACTCCTTCAAAATCCACCAAGTTGAGCTTTCTCAAACTCCACTAAATTAACCAACTCAAGAACAAGTCTTGGTGATAAAAATGTGATTTGATCACTTAACAATGACTTTTTTTTTTTTTTTGAAATCGTTGGAAACCCCGCCACCAAACCACCCATTCTGGGCCGCGGCGCAGGTAAAACCCCCGGCTGCCCCAGGCTCTTACAAGAAGTTGCACCCCCTGGATTCGAACCCAGAACCTCAAGGTGAGATTCTGGACCCTTCACCACCAAGCCACACCCCTTGGGGGCCACTTAACAATGACAACCAAGGTTTTTCCCAAAATTAACTCTTGAACCGTAGGAAAAATCAAGAACTTTAAGAACACAATTAAAGATTAATTTCCATGATCTTGATTATTTGTAGGGTAATATTTGGTGAGATTTAGGTTTGGATTTTTGAAAAAACAAAAACAATTTTCTTCTTAGTCTTGCTCGCCAGTGAGCAAAAAGGGGAGTATTTCTTATCTTACTTGTTTCGGTAACAGTGAAGAAAAAAGGAAAGCATATTGCCCTTGTGTTGTTCTCATTCTCGGCCAGTGAGTAATTGAAAAAAGGAAAGCATATTGCCCTTGTGTGTTCTCATTCTCGGCCAGTGAGTAATTGAAAAAAGTAAAACCAAAATTTTGCTTTTTATTACTTTTGTTTTTATTAATTCTAAATTAAAGAAAATAAATCCAAGCCATATAATCTAAACCATGATTTAAGGGAATCTTTTCCCTACATCATATATATCAAAAAGCAACTTATCTAAAGTTAAAATTAATCTCACCAACTTTACTATAAAACTAACTTAGTTACATTTTATGAATCATTTAGTTACTTTAACTAAACAATCCAATTTACTTTAATTAATTAATTGTATAAGCTAAGTAATTAATATTGTATATTAATTTAACAATTAAATTAATTCACAAAATAATTACTAATTTAATGTAAATCGAATGTACGTTTTATTATACAATAAAATTATATCAACTCTTGATATAAAATTAATTAATTCAATTTATCTCATGAATTATCAAATTAAATAATTTAATCTTAAATACCCAAAAATACTTTGTCAATATTTGACGAGAGGTCGTCCTAGTGCTCAATGAGTAAACTCAATAGAATGGAACTATTTAGGCGCACGTTCGATTGTTACTTATATATATACATATATATCTCATATACTTGTATACATATTTCATGAAGGTCTGTCCACCTACAAATCATGACAAAACAACACGACAAGTCGAACCATACAATTCGATGTTAAAACGTTAATGTATAATTCGTTCGTCATTACCGTCTCCAATTGAGTAAGGTTATATATATACTGTCAAAACCTTATCTACTCAATATAAAAATAAATTTTCATAATTATATTTCATTAATAAATAATATATGCAAAACTCTTTTTCAATATTATTTATAATGTTAAAGAAATAATTTCTTCAACGAACTTTCGGCCAAAAGATTTCCGGAGTATATTCTGAAAATTTCTGAAAACAAAATCCAACCATATGGACTGACGAATTCTCATATTAACACGCACCGATATTCGTGAGCATCGATCTATACCTAACAGTCATCCAGATGTCAGACCATAAAAGGTCTCTGACATGCATGGTATCAGGCACAGATGATCACTCACAAGACCACCGTGGTGTCTTAAGTCAAAGGACCACAATAACTACTCAACTCGAAAAGACAACTATTTACAGTTTTATGGAATATCTATTAGTCATCTTTTATGAGTTTGTTCAATACTTATTCAACTAATGAATATATGTGTTTGTATACGAACTTCCGCTAAGCTCACAGTCTGTTGAGACAAACCATATGTCCATTACATATATAGACAATGCACTAGTATTACCAATATAATGACCGACCTATGCCAATATATATAGACCTTGAATTTGTTTGGTTATGAGGGACCAAAAGCAAACTTAGTAGAAGGCAAAATAAATATACTGATCGATAAGAAGGTTTAACATGGTTTGGCGGTGTGATCCCAGCCTACGTCCACGGGCACAAAGTGAGGTGTTGTTTTTATTACCAAACCGAGCTCGGCGGACCTGTTTAGGGGCGGGTCTAAAGGAAACCGAGCTATTTATTCTTTTTTTTTCTTTTACAAGTAATGTTCCCTCTTTTTTACAATTTTTGGTCATCATTTACAAAAGAAACTAACTCTTCGTTATACACCCCATGAGTTACAACACTGTTATCCTGCTTCCATGACGTCACCACGTCGATCTCCGGCTGATTGAAGCGCTCTCTACCTCAAGTCTGTCATCGTCGAAAGCAAGTCTGCCGTCTGATAGCCTGTCACATCACCATGTCTTCTCCATTGCCACAAGCAATAATGATGATGTCGGCCTGTAAAAAGTTCAGAAATTGTGATGTACACCAGAAGAAAAAGTCCAAACTGCCCTACTCACATGTCAATTGTCAAGAGGTAGTTCGGATAATCTGCCGAACTACCAAAACTACTATCGACCTGGACCAACACGTCCGAGCTATCTGATAAGTGTGGTTTATACCCACTTATTCCGACATTTTTAGCTTATTGTTTTGTTATGTTTCGAGCCATTTAATGTATTTTGTAGTTTTTTTTTATATTTATTTGTAGAAAGTATTAGAACATCGATAATGGAGCAAATACGTGTGTTTCGAGACCTATTGGGAGCATCAGACTCAATAAGCAGTAAAAACCAGCATCAGCTGTGCACTGAAATTAAAAAAGCTATAACTTTTGATCTAAAAAGAGTTACGAGACCCATAATATATCGATTTGCATCTACTCGAGAAAATCTATACAACTGTGCACTGGAGCTGCAGCGCCCAATGCTTAGCGCCGCAGCGCCCAGAATTAGAAAGAATGACGTGAGAAGGCATATGTGGGCTAGCTTGGTGTTTGATATTTTGTAAAGAAAAGAAAGAAAAGCCACAATTGTTGACCAAGTGAGAAAAGAATGAAATAAAAGAAGAACACACGTGAGCCCATGTTCAATATTTAATTGTACCTTAAAAAGGAAAAGTGGCGTGATCAAGTCTATAAAAGAAGAAAGTGAAGACTTTGATTTGAAAATGGACATTGACGTGGGCCCAAAACAATGAAGTAATATTGCATGAAAAGAACAAAAAGTCCAGGCGCTGCAGCTCCATCAAGCAGACCACGCCCATACATTAAGCCGAGAACAAAGCGCCCATGCGCCACTCAATTGGGCCACAACGCTGCGGGGAGAAAACCAATATGCTCAAGGATTTGATTTTTAGGGTTTTTAAGATTTCTAATGATACCCAATGACTCACAGACTCCATTATAAATATAACAGTTCATCCAACACTAAAAAGAAGGCTAATACACAGCACAAAACACTAAATACATATTTTTAGAGATCCAAGGAAAATGATTGAAGAGCAACAAGAGGAGATTAAGGTGGTGACGTTCGAAGAGAAAGAGATTCAATTCGGGTTTTATCTTCTTGTTTTTTTCTTATAACTCTAATGATTTATATTAGATTCATGGCTTGTTTATTATTGTTTTTATCTTTTGTCATGAACTAAACTCCTTAATTCTGAAGAATGATGTAATCTATGCTTGAACCTTGTACTGTGTTTATCAATTTTGTTATAAAGTTTTATTAATTTATTTATATTATTTTGAGTTTAATGCTTTTTGATTGTTGGCCACAATTGAAGATGATGAATGTTTAAAATCTATCACTCGAGAGAGAGGATTTTGAATAGATTTAGAGAAAATAGCCTAGGATTTTATAGAGTTCGAGATAATCTATAATCCTTCGAAGTCGTTAATATAGAATCACAAATCGTAAGGAGTTGTTAACTATTGGATTTTTATACAGATATCGAAGTTTATAGTTAATGATATTTTCACTCGGCACTCGAGAGAGGGAGTTGATATTTTAGGAGTCTTGACTTATAAACAATATAACTGAACAAAGATTAATTGGCATGACAAATACATAAGTGACAGCTAGGTGAAATCAGGGTCCAGAATCTATATTGTACTAGTTCATGCTATTTTATTATTTTTATATCTATTTATTTAGTTAAATATTTATTAATTATTGTCTAAATAAAGTTAGGATTATCAATTGTGGTACTTAATGCGAGTTAACGCAATCCATGTGGGTTCGACACTTTTTCACTGATTTATACTAAAACTTGACACCGTATACTTGCGGTAAGATATAAAATATCACGACACTATCCTTCACGGAAAATGAGGTGAAACAGAACTAAACCGAGCTACCGGGATATTGTAGTCGGTCTCGGCTCTGATGTTGTCGGCCTCTGAGAACTGAATTATGTTGTGTCCACTGGTTGGTCAAATCTGGTAAATCGGACCCGAATACTATGATTGGCCGAGAAGTAACCAATACTCTCGGAACATTCGTCCTTCCAAATGGGAAAATTTTCATCTCTGCCCTTGTCGTACAGTACAAAATACTTGTCATAAAAATACTATCAACATGGATCTTGAAAGATGAAGAAAAATTTGGATTCGTTTGATTATTTTGCTGTAAGGTGGTGATTAATGTTTTATGGAAAGCTCAATTCCAACATATATAAAATCCTTAACCAAATCAGCTTTTGATCAAAATAGAAAGTAATATTATTGTTACTATCCCGAATTAACGCTCGAATACTAGCCATCACCCAAAAAACTTCTTTTAGGGTCTATATATGTGTGTGTGTATTTAAACAAGATCAATTTCATAATGCCATGATGATAGATGAGCATGTAGAATGTTTTATTTATTAAACATCTCAATAATTTTTATATTAATTTGTTATTTCTCAAGTAGCAAAATGATAATAAATTTTTTATTATATAACTAGACACAAGTTTAACAAAGGAATAAAATAGGTAGGATGTACTTTCAATCATAGTTGTCCAAGCAATACAAATCCCTTAATAATCTCTCAAATTAATCAAAGTTGTGTTGTGATGTTAGATTTGATAAGGCTATGAATGACAAAAATCATGCTATGTGCATAGACATGTGGGGTTCGATACGAACTATGTTCAAATAAAGATAAAATCCTTGAACGAATAGGGACCCACACGAGGTCCGATACATTAGAAGTGAGTAATGAAATAATTTAATTACCCGTTAATTGAACGAGACAATAATAAATATTGATATTTCTGTATGATACTTGACCTGTCACTATCCCAATTAGAGTTTCTTTTTATAATTAACACTAAATAACATAATACTCTTAGAATTCTCCACTATTTAATAAGTGAATAATAATGCTAATTCGTTCACTTCTTGTAAGAGTTTGTATATCAAATAGTGATAGAGTCTCACATCTAAAATGTACAATGAATGTGAAAAGTTTATAAGTGGTTTCTAAACCCTTATATTAAATTGGAATGATAAGGCTTGGGCTTAGGCTTGGGCTTTGATGCATGACTTGGTGTATGGTTGGCATGATAATTAATATATATTAATTAGTCAAAAGATGGGCCTTGGGCCTTGGGGCTCTTGGGCTCTTGTGATTAATTAGCCTCCCTGAATAATGTTTCTTTTTTGAGTATTCTGGTTTTGATTTTCCAGTTTAAGTCAGAAGGATACAACCCTTCAATCAAACTGAAAAGGAGTCACACCATTTCATTTTCAACTGTCACTATATATACAACAATACGTTTTACAGATCATATACAATTTTTGTTCCTTGAAAAACGTTAAAACTGTTTCTGATATTTGAAGAAAAAGAAATACAAAAATCTAGTAGATTCGTCATGGGTCGATTTCCGTGCAGAATTTCAACTTCAGATTGTTGAATCCTGGTGGCAGACGTCCGAAGAACTACAAACACAAGAGTAGGGACGAAATTCTGCTATAGGACATAGCGATTCGCTAGCCTCAATCTTCAAGTCTGTGAGTTTGTAAATTGAATTACTTGCACTGTAAGTTTCAATTTTGATTGTTGTTATTTTCATTAGAATTTTCAATTCTGTATTGGTATTGTTTTGTTTATACAAATATATTCAATAAAATTATAGCATTCATTGATTGTTCTCTTACAATCTATAGCAGAATTTTCCGATGGAACAATCTACGAATGTTGTGAAGCCTCATGTTGAGAAATCAGATAAGTTCAAAGGACTGGATTTCAAACGATGGCAACAGAAGATGTTGTTTTATTTAACAACATTGAACCTTGCACATGTCGTCAAGGAAGAATGCCCTGTGGCAGAGGGAGATAACATTCTTGCAGAAAAACTCAATGCAATTGATGCATGGAAACACAGTGAGTTTTTATGTAGGAATTATATTCTGAATAGTCTTGATGGCTCTTTGTATGATGTATACAGATCTTATAAGACTGTCAAGGATCTGTGGGAATCCCTGGAGAATAAATATAAGATCGAAAATGTTGGTTCAAATAAGTTCATTGTTGGGAAATTTCTGAAGTTCCAAATGGTGGATTCAAAAACTGTTGTCAACCAAGTGGAAGAATTACAGATTCTTATCCATGAACTTGCGACCGAAAACATGACTCTACCGGTACAGTTTGCTGTCGGATCTGTGATAGAGAAATTGCCGCAATCTTGGAATGATTTCAAGATACATCTTAAGCATAAAAAGAATGATATGTCAATGGAGGATCTGGTTCTCAAACTAAGGGTGCAAGAAGATCACCGCAAGGCTGAAGGGCTGAGTGTTTCAGAATTTGAAGCCAAGACAAATGTCATTGAAAATGGAAGGGCGTCTAAGCCGAAACCTCAAAACCAAAAGAATAAATGGAAGAATAAAAGGAAGGATAAAACTCAGAAAGTTCTTGCTCCAAAATGGAAGAATTTCAAGGGAATTAAAGTGCTTGTTGGGTGTGTGGAAAAATTGGACATCGAGCACTAGACTGCCGCCACAAGAAAGGAAATCCGGGTCCAAATGATAAAAACAGCAACAAACAAGCAAATATTGTTGAGGAAGAATTTGTTGGTATTGTTGTTTCTGAAGTGAATTTACTGACTGACAGTAAGGATTGGTGGGTGGATACTGGTGCAACAAGACATATTTATGGAAACAAAAATATGTTTGTTACCTACACTCCTAATAATGGCGATGAAAAGTTATATATGGGCAATGCAAGTGCTGCAACTGTTGCTGGAAAAGGGAAAGTGATTCTGAAATTCACTTCCGGGAAAGAACTTGCCCTTATGGATGTACTTCATGTCCCTGAAATTACTAAAAATCTTGTTTCTGGTCCTGTATTAAGCAAGAAGGGTTTTAAACTTGTATTTGAGTCTGAAAATTTTGTTCTTACTAAGGGGGGAACATTTGTAGGAAAGAGCTACCTCTCTGAAGGCTTTTTAAACTCAATGTAATTGCTGATGATGCTATTAATAATAAAATAAATAAGGCTTCTGTTTACTTGCTTGAATCTTATACATTATGGCATGCTAGACTTGGTCACATTAATTTTAAATGTATGCATAGAATGGTCAATCTTGGTTTATTGCCTAATTGTACAAAAGATAATATGCATAAATGTGAAACTTGTGTTGAATCAAAGTTTGCTAGAAAGTCATATAAATATGTGATTAAGAGATCAAATGAATTGTTAGAATTAATTCATACAGATTTGGGTGTTTTTAAATCAATACCAAGTCGTGGTGGAAAGAATTACTACATCACCTTTATAGATGATAGTAGTAGATACTGTTATGTATACTTAATACATAGTAAAGATGAGTCTTTGAATATGTTTAAGATATATAAAGCTGAGGTGGAAAATCAGTTAGACAAGAAGAGCAAAATATTGCGATATGATAGAGGCAGAGAATATGAATCTAATGCCTTCGCAGAATTTTGTGCTTCTAATGGAATAATTCATCAAACAACAGCATCCTACACTCCACAATAGAATGGGGTGGCTGAACGAAAAAATAGAACTCTAAAGAATATGATGAATTTCATGCTTAACGGTTCTAGTTTACCACATAAAATGTGGGGTGAAACGTTACTCACAGCTAACACCATTTTAAACAGAATTCCACCAAAGAAGAGTAATCAATCTCCATATGAAAAATGGAAGAAAAGGCTACCGGCATATAAAATCCTGAAAGTGTGGGGTTGCCTAGCAAAGGTTCAAGTTCCCTTGCCTAAAAGAGTTAAACTTGGACCTAAAGCCATTGATTTTGTGTTGATTGGATATGCCAATAACAGTGCAGCATACTGTTTTCTAGTAATCAAATCTGGAATTTCGGATATCCAAGTAAATACAATTATTGAGTCTAATAATGCTGAATGGTTTGAGCATATATTTCATTGTAAGGGTAGACTTGATAAAAAAAAATGGAAAATGCCTGAATTTAATCAAGAGAATGGGGATGATGTTGCCTCTTCATTTGATGTTCAAAATAAGGATTTGGAACCAAATAAATCAACTTTGCAAGAGAAAGATTTAGAATCTAGAAGAGGAAAAAGAATCAAGGTAGGAAAAGATTATGGAACTGATTTTTTAACCTTTCTCACAGAAGCTGAACCTCAAACATATCAAGAGGCCATAACTTCGTCTGAATCTGTTATTGACAGGAAGCAATAAATAGCGAAGTAGAATCCATTCTACAAAATCATACGTAGGAGTTAGTAGACTTACCATCTGGTTGTAAATCGATTGGCTATAAATGGATTTTCAAAAAGAAATTGAAGTCTGATGGTACAATTGATAAATACAAACCTCGTTTGGTAGCTAAAGGATACCGTCAAAAACAAGGACTTGATTTCTTTGACACATATTCACCAGTAACCAGAATAACATCTATAAGGATGTTAATAGCGATTGCGGCTATTTATAATTTGGAAATACATCAAATGGATGTAAAAACTGCATTCTTAAACGGTGAATTGGATGAAGAAATCTATATGGAACAGCCTGAAGGGTTTGTAGCAAAAGGAAAAGAGAAAAAAGTATGTAAACTTGTGAAGTCACTTTATAGACTTAAACAAGCGCCCAAACAATGGCATGAGAAATTCGATCATACAATGTTATCACATGGATTTCGGATCAATGAATGTGATAAATGTGTTTACATAAAGAAAATGAATAATGATTCATTTGTCATTATATGTTTATATGTTGATGATATGCTCATAATGGGACCGAATTTAAGTGTCATAAACTGCACGAAGAAAATATTAAATTCGACCTTTGATATGAAAGACATGGGAAAAGCTGATGTTATCTTAGGAATTCGAATTCAAAGAAGAAGTGATGGTTATATTCTAAGCCAATCACACTACGTGGAGGCGATTCTTCGAAAATTTAGACATTTTGAAAGTAGTCCATATAAAACTCATTTTGATCATAAGAGTACATTAAAGAAAAATGTTGGGGACAGTGTGTCACAACTAGAATATTCTCGTATAATTGGGACGTTACAATATATCACGAATTGTACTAGACCATACATTGCCTACTCTGTGAATAGATTGGCAAGATATACGAGTAATCCTTCAAAGGATCATTGGGATGTTTTAGTTAGAGTATTGAGATATCTTAAATACTCAATGAACTATGGATTGCATTACACCAAATATCCACCGGTTTTGGAAGGATATAGTGATGTCAATTGGATTTCGAATGATACAGAAAAAGCAACAAGTGGATATGTGTTTACACTTGGTGGAGCTACAGTATCATGGAAATCACAAAAACAAACGTGTATAGCACGTTCAACAATTGAATCAGAATTTATAGCCTTGGATAAAGCTGCTGAAGAAGCGGAATGGCTAAAGAACTTCTTGGAAGATATTCCAATGTGGCCTCAACCTGTGACGACCATATGTGTGCACTATGACTGCATGGCTGCTATTGGGAGAGCAAAGAGCCATATGTATAATGGGAAGTCAAGGCACATAAGACGAAGACATAACACTATAAAACATATACTCTCGACTGGCATATTTCCATTGATTTTGTAAAATCAAAGGAGAATATGGCAGATCAATTAACAAAGGTATACCAAAGGAGCAAGTGTTATATTTATCGAGGGGAATGGGCTTAAAGCCAGCACAATTAGTAGTAACTTAGCGGAAACCCAACCTAGCAATTTGGCAAGTCAAAGTCTATGTTCAATGTGGAAAACTAGTTTGGTGAAACTCAATAATAGAGCATAACAAGCTGCTCATTCCTATGATAAAGAAGTTATGCTCTTTATGACGATAAGGATGAATGATTGATCATTCTTAATGACAAGTTAGTATTATATGATACTATGAATTTTGTATCACTTATATAGGAGTAATGTGGGGTCGCATTTATGAGAATTAAATGGCTAAATTCTCTAAAGCTCCTATGAATGCAGGATTGTTTATGACCAAAATAAACACAACTGTATGAATCGAAAGATGTCGAAATTGAATATGTGTGATACTTATTGCCTAGATTTACAAAATATGATGAACAGTTCAATGTCTCCTATACACACTGACTCATCGGTAAATCCAATAAGTATTTATTAAGGAAGGTTCAAGTCCAAAAGACACATCTCCTAATGCATATCAATTTTAAGTTTTCTCCAGATCATGTTATGTACAGTATCGCCACAATTTGCTATATAAATGTGGGGTATTGTAAGAGTTTGTATATCAAATAGTGATAGAGTCCCACATCTAAAATGTACAAGGAATGTGAAAGGTTTATAAGTGGTTTCTAAACCCTTATATTAAATAGGAATGATAAAGCTTGAGCTTGGGCTTTGATGCATGGCTTGGTGTATGGTTGGCATGATAATTAATATATATTAATTAGTCAAAAGATGGGCCTTGGGCCTTGGGGCTCTTGTGATTAATTAGCCTCCCTGAATAATGTTTCTTTTTTGAGTATTCTGATTTTGATTTTCCAGTTTAAGTCAGAAGATACAATCCTTCAATCAAACTGAAAAGGAGTCACACCATTTCATCTTCAACTGTCACTATATATACAACAATACGTTTTGCAGATCATATACAATTTTTGTTCCTTGAAAAACGTTAAAACTGTTTCTGATATTGAATAAAACGAAATACAAAAATCTAGTAGATTCGCCAGGGGTGGATTTCCGTGCAGAATTTCGATTTCAGATTGTTGAATCCTGGTGGCAGACATCCGAAGAACTACAAGCACAAGAGTAGGGACGAAATTCTGTTATAGGACATAGCGATTCGCTAGCCTCAATCTTCAAGTCTGTGAATTTGTAAATTGAATTACTTGCACTGTAAGTTTCAATTTTGATTGTTGTTATTTTCATTAGAATTTTCAATTCTGTATTGGTATTGTTTTATTTATACAAATATATTCAATAAAATTATAACATTCATTGATTGTTCTCTTGCGATCTCTATTAAAGAAGTACTTGAATTATATTATAATATTTATATTTAAAAAAAAAAAAAAATTCAACACTTGAGATATCTTTTAAAGTAATTAAGTTTTACAAGATCAGCACAGGCCTGCCACTACGTGACTAAACTGGCCATTAAAATTTAAAGGTACGTTTTGTCATCTTTCCTGTTTCCAGCTCCCGGTCTCGTACTCTCTTTGAAAAAAAAAAGACGAAAATCCAAACCCTCAAAATGTCGCAGAAAATTCCTCATGATATAATCACAGATATTTTCTCGAAACAACCAGTGAAGAGTCTCTTACGATTCAGGTGCGTTTCCAAAACATGCTGTTCCTTAATCGACAGTCAAGATTTCATCAAGCTGCATCTCAACCGATCAATTGCAACTAAGTCGAATTTCAGCTTCATTCTCAAAGGTTTGTTCGACATCTACACTTTAAACTACGATACTTTAAAAAACCCCGTTAAATTCAACCACCCTTTGAACACTGATGGCGCCACAGGCACCGATGTCATTGGCTCCTGTAACGGTTTGATTGCTTTACACAATTCTGAACGTGTTCTTGCTTTGTACAATCCATCAACTAAAGAGTTGAAAAGACTTCCATTTTGCCATATTAAGTCACCCAGGGACTCTTCTGTTTTTGGTTTTAATGTTTTTGGGTTTGGGTATGACCACATTAACGATGATTATAAACTAGTTAGAATGGTGCAATTTAGAGAACAAAATATTTTTGATGATGCTGGATGCTCGTTTGATTATGAAGTTCATTCTTATAGTCTAAAGACTGATTCTTGGAGAAGGATTAGTAACTTACCTGTTTATCTTCGTGATTTGTATCAATTCTATTATCATATTATGCTTAAGAAAGGTTATGGTTTGCTTGCTGGTGGTGCTTTGCATTGGGTATCTCTTAGGAGGAATGAATTGGATGCTTGTTGCTTTTGATCTCGCGGCTGAGGAGTTTCGCCAATTTTCACTGCCTGACTATGTTGACCAAAAACAACATAAGTGATGATGAGGGTGTTCATGTGGATGTGGAAGTTTGGATGGATGTCTCTGTGTTTTTCGTACCTGCGGCATAAATGTTGACCTGTGGGATGATGAGAGAATATGGGGTTAAAGAATCTTGGACTAAGTTGTTTTCAGTTAGGAACCCTAGAATAGCTACTTGTTTGTTACAGTCGAGACCTTTATCTTATTCAAAAACTGGTGATCAGATCCTCATGGAAGTGACAGGGAGAAACTTATATGGTTTCATTTGGAGAAAAAAGGGCTCAGGACTGTAAAGTATGTCGGTTATGGTATGGAGTCATTTGATGCAGAGATCTATGTTGAAAGCCTTGTTCGTCTAAGTGATGGTGCTGGTGGAATCCATGGCATGAAGCAGCGAGAGCTGGAGGAAAGAAGAAGAGAAATAAGAAGAAGAGGTAAAACAACTAATACTTGATTACTTATTTCAAATATATCAGATTTTGTGTTTAAACTGTTTCCACAATGCTATCATTGTTGTAAACAAATATTTAATTTGTTGATGGAAATGATAAGATATGTAGCGATATGGTAAGAGTTTGTATTTCCAAGTTCTTTGCATCTCTTAGATTTACTTTGCCCCGCAACTTACTCCATCTCCATGGTTAGCAATTTCTAATGTTAATGTTGTACGGTAATCTCATCCATATTTTTGAATTTTCAAAGTGCTCACGTGCGGATCGTTGTTTTGCTTAGGGATGATTTCTTATCAACAGGGTTTAAGTTGATTTTGTAATCTCATAAAGAGGATGCAGAGGAGTAAAGCAAAAGGTGGTAAGCTAATTATTTCTGTCATATTATATGTTTACTCGAGTTTATCCATTTCTTTTTGCAGTTGGTTCAATTTTTTAAATTTTGCTAAGCAATTTTTTGAGTACTAATATGGGTACGTTATGTTGAAAGGAGTAGCGACTTCCCTAACCATCGTTGACTTTGTAATTGATCTGTTTGTTGATTTCTAGCAGATATTCCAGTGCAGGGACACTTGAAGCAGTAGAGCACCAAAAAAGTAGGGAAGAAGGGAGTAGTAATATTTTGAATAGTAGTTGTAGCGAAGAAGGGAGTAGTAATATTTGGGATGGTAGTTGCTTGTTTTGAAGATTGATGTACAAATAGGTTCTTTTGTAAGGTTCTCATTAGGTCAACCTATATCAATCTTTCTTATGAATTGCTTAAGATCAAATATTTCCAAGACTGTTTGCTTATTTTGAAGAGTGTTATATGGATAGTGTGTACCGCTCATGACTTTTTACGTGTGTAGAATGGACCATGAAGGAAAAAATTGCCATGGCTTTTGAAAGTTGCTAGCATTTAAGGGTGATCACGGTTCGGGTCAAACTGCGAATCGCACCGAACGGAACCGAAACCGCGCGGTTCGAAAAAAATTAAAAATGATTTCGAACCGCACCGAACCGAACCGCAAATTTCGGGTCGGTGCTCGGTTTTGACCCAAGTCAAACCGCAAACCGCAAAATTTGATTGAATCGCGACCCGAACCGTCTAAACCGTCTACCCACATTCAAATTAGATATTATTTTATATTTTTCTTATTCTTTAATCATGAAATTTAAAATATTAATGAGCATATGACAATATGCAATATATAAATGAAAATTATATATTTTTTCTCTTCAATTATAATGTGAAAACAAATTTTTTTTTCAAAAAGTTTATAATCCAAACCACCGACCCGAACTGCCCAACCGCTAAACCGCCGAACCCGAACTGCAGCGGTTTTCCTTATCAAATTTGGGATTTCGGTTTCTAATTTCCTAAACTGCCAACCCGCGTGGTTGAAATAAAAAAAAAAAGAAAAAATCGACCCGAACCGCACCGCGAGCACCCCTACTAGTATTTTGGTGAACAATGCTCACTGATTAAATAGTGTCTTTATGCATGACATATTGACATTTGTATGAAAATATTTCTCTTGGAAAATCGTTCTCGTTTCACAATTTATATAGGGATGGAACCATTTGCCATGAATGTATTGTTCTTTTTTCTGAGTAATTATTTAATGCAACGGAGACATGTATGACATGATATCACCAACAAATTAATAAATGACATGGTGTGATTTTAATATTCATATGTTTAGTTTTTTTAATATTTAACACGCATGGTAATAAATAATTAGATTATGTACAAATGATGTGATATTTCCGTTATATCATAGATTTTCTCCTTCTTTTCAATGACTAAACCTTTCTCTTCGTCTATGATATATTTGCTGAGCAATAAATTAGTAAATGGGAAGTGATGAATGAAGCACGGGAAGACATTGCAAATGAGTTTTTCTCCTAGAAGCGAGGTATGAGTGACGTGTTACCACCAACGAATTAGAAAATGACATGTATAATTTAATACTTATTTTTTAGTTATTTTTAATTTTTTAGCACGCGTATCAATGGATGATTGACTTGTTGTATGGATGACGTGATACCACTATTGCATTGTAGATTTTCTCATAGAGAAGAAAAGAAAAGTCTCAGAAGTGTAAAGATTGATGGTCGTAGTAAGTAGTCCAGATTATATTAATGAGAAATGATATACTTTCTCCCTCTTCTACTAACAATTTTCCAGAACGACATTTTAACTTGGTTTTGATGAAAGTCGGCTATCCAAGAATTTTCTTATTTTGATAACCAACCAACTCGTGATAAATTATAAAAACCAAATCCTAACCCCCAAATTCAACATTTCACCAAATCTTAAATCATTCTTTCCCCACTCCCGCGAAGATCTTGGACGTCTGACATGAATTCCAGAATTGAAAATGAAATAGGCTTCGGATGTTGTTGAAACTTGAAAGTAAGTTATTACTTGGCAGTCTTTGATAGTAAGGTGCTTGATGCTTGAAGCTTTTTGGGAAGGCTTCAAATCCGGCATTATATAACATGTGGTTTTGGTTTCATCACCAAGCTTAGCTAGGAATCGCTTTCTTTATTGTTTCTTCTTCAATTATTTTTTTTAAAATTTTGCATTTTACTCAGCAAAGCATGGTTTTGATTGATTTACAGAGGTTGCAGAAAGAGCAAGATTTGCCCAAATCTAAAATGCTAAGATGGAGTTTTCATCAAAAGAAAATCATGTCAACAAAGCAAAGGCTCTTTCCTTTCCTTCTCCTGATTCCTGAAGACATGTCAAAAGACAGAACTTGATTCTGTCAAAAGACTCAAACTAAAGTTGGGAAATAATTATTACAATAATCGAAAGCAAAGTAACTTCTGGTGGGGGTTGAAAAACAATATTAATATAACTGAAAATTAGAACAATAAAAGGCTAAAGGGTTATTAGATGATCATATGACATCGTATATATTCCTTCTAATCAAGTTTTTTTCATATTTTCTTTTTTTCTAAATATAATTTTATTCACGATTCTCAGATAATCTAGTTTTTACATGATTACCTCACTAAATTAAAGGCACATATGAGATTACATTATAATTTTAATTTTTAATACCATTATTGGAAAGAGCAATTATAGATTACAGTTAAAAAAAAATCGGTATTAGAACAGAGGGTTGAGTGTATAATGCTTACACTTTTTTATTTTAAAATTTTAACAAATTGTAAGGCACTAATTTATTTGTATATATTATATTATAAAGTTATAATAAAAATGTCATTAATTTTATATATATTATATATGACAAGTATCTGATCATGGGCTCCACGCGCTTGTTCCACTTTCGCCCTACCAATAAGGCAATCTGCTACATTAAAGTTTAAACTAAGTTCTCAAATTACTAAACCACCCCTAAAATATAAAATTCACACTTGCTTAGGACCTTCTGTAAAAAGTCATCATCATTCTTCAAAAACTTCTCGTGTCATCATATGCGCTTCCCATCCTTTGTGACACAGCAGAAATCTATGGCTAATCTTCCTTCAGACATAATAGCCGATATCTTAAGCCGACTGAAGTTAAAAACAGCTCCTATGTTTTAAGTGTGTGTCCAAACCATGGCGCAATCTAATCGACTGTCCAGATTTCATCAATCTTTATCTCAGCAACTCCATCCAAATCCCAGCACCAACCAAGCCCTCATCCTTAAACCACTCCCAAACACTTTACTGGGTAAGCTTACGTTCACTAAATTTCGCCTCTGTACTCGATCACCCTTTGATGTGTTACAATCAGAGTGTTTAACAACTCGTTCTTGTAATGGGTTGCTTTGTATTTCTAATGTAGTTGATGATATGCTTTCTGGAACCCTTGTACAAAAAGCACCGGGTTTTACCTTTATTATCGCTTGAGCGTAAGCGACACTCTGGTGGTTCTGTTTATAGTGTTATGTTTATGGCTTTGGTTTGATTTTACCATGATGATTATAAGCTTGTAAGGATTACGCAGTATCGTGGTGTAGAAAGTGATTTTCTTGAATCTGATGTTAAAGTTTATAGCTTAGCAAGAAACCATTGGAAAAGTATTGGACATATGCAGTATGTTCTTCGATATCCGGACACAAATGGGGTTTATGTTAGTGGTGCGTTGCATTGGATTATGAGTAGAAATATTAATTATGATGATGAGTATAATGTTGTTCTCGCATTGGAATTAGCTGTTGAGGACTTCAAAGAGGTGCCACTGCCTGATTTTGTTGATAAAGATTTTAATTTGGATATGGGGGTGTTGGGAGGGTGCTTATCCGTGGTTGTGAATTTTTCCAAAGTTCGTTCTGATGTGTGGCTGATGAAAGAGTATGGAGTGAAGGATTCTTGGACTAAATTGTTTTCAATTATGCAAGAACAGATAGTTGGGTCTTTCAGAACTTTAAGTCCTCTAGGATATTCTAAAGGCGGCAGTGAAGTGCTATTGATGCAGGATAGGTCGACCCTTGTACGGTATGATCTGAGAAAAAAGATAGTTAAGGATGTAAGGATTCACGGTGCGCCCTACGTATATGAAATGGAGATTTGCTTGCAAAGCCTTGTTTCGTTCAACGTGAATAGAAGAAATCATGGGACGAATTGGGTAGCAGGAGACGATAAGAAGAATGTAAAAAAGAGGTAAATGAAATCATATCTGTACCTCTGATGTAATTCCATTTTGTTCACTCTCTTTAATGGCTCTCCAATATCTATGTCGGAATCATTTTTGTTATATTCAATGATTTATTTGCTTAAGTGGTTGATGAGATGTGTACTTTTACTAATTAAGAGTTTATCCTTTTAACTCATTGGGAATTAGGTGCAAAGTTAATTTGTGATGGCCAGATTTCTGTTGGATAGTGTCACAAATTAATCTTTGTTTATCTCAGGGATGATTTCTTGTCAGTGGGCTTCAAATTGGTGTTGTAGTCAAATATATGAAGAATAGGAGCCTGAATGGGAAGAGGTAGTTGTCTAACTTGTACTGTATCCATTGTTTTATCTGTTTAATAAAGTTTATGTTACGTTTCTTAAGTTAATTCAAGCATAGTGTTAACTAGTATTTACAAATTGGTGCAGGCAGATTCACACAGTGTTCTAAAAAAATAGCAGAAACCAGGTTCCAGTAATTTATTTGTTGACTTCATCAACCTATGGCGATCTATGATAATCTTTTTTTTTTCCCTCCCTTGCTCTGCATTTAATTTCTTATAATTTTGGTGCTTTCTTTGCTAGGACAGGTCAAGCTAATTTTAAATTCTGAAGATAACTTAGTTGCAAGTTTAGATAATTACCTTTACAATAATGGTTGAATTTCTTCTCTTCATACACCAACTCAGGTTTCCATAATAACGGTTAACAGAGCCATAATCTGTCTGTAGATTGTGTATAGCTTTACTTAAGGTAACATGAGTTTTTTAGGATGTTACTGTAAATACACTAATTTGTTTACCAACATGAGTCAGAATGTGTCTCGAGTTCTCTTCAGAACTGTTACTGGCAAAAGCTCTCATTGCTCCAGCTTTAACATGGAACCGTGGATTGTTCAATCCCCCTCATAAGGAAATAAATTTTTAGGGACTGCTCAAAAGCTGCTGCTCTATTTCTTTGGCTTTCTAGCTTCTGATGCTATTATGTGCATAGCGACACAAGATGTCTTCTTACAGAGCGTTGTGATCAGAAGTCATCTGCTCTCTGTTTTGTTATTACCATTGTCATCAAATATTGCTGCTCCCTTTTATAGTGAATGTATATAATACTTGCCCTGGACTTGTTTTGGGAGAAAAATTATCCAAACCTTCCTCGTATTTTAAGAACTCATCCAAATCGTGCTAAATGTGAACTTCTTTAGTCATTTTATCTTTGGTGGCGGTAAAGCTTAAATTAATTGTGTTGGGAATATGAATCAATCAAGTCAAATGACTTCTTAATGACTTATTATCATTTTTTATAAACAAAAAATGAAATACGACTTTATTGAATATTTTACGACTATTTGGATTTGGGTCAAATAAGACATTTTCTTCAATTTTAAATTTTCCTTTAATTTATATTGTTTTAGTGGCAATTCATTTTTTTTTATTTATTTATAATCTAATGATAATTCAATTTCCTTCTTATCCATGTGCAGAATTTGAACTTAGACATCTTGTTTTCTCTCCCATTCATTTATTTTCACTCAAGAGAGCAATTGAACCAATTGGCATCCACTCTTTATCTTTATTTAAATGGAATTTTATATCTCTTTCCTATCGATTGCATCCCAACCCATCTCAGTCTATCCAAATTTTAAATTAAATTAAACTTTTTTTTTTTATAATTCGAACTTATGACTCCTAATTTTCATCAATCATTAAACCAACTTAACAATCACCTAAACAAATTTTGCCCACTCTTATCGAGAGAAGGAGAGCAAATCTGAAATGCTCGCAATCTATTGGAGAATATCAGAACCCTAATTAATGACACTTAAAACTTGGATTCACCACTATCAAATCTGGCTCTGCCTTACCTACCCCAGATTTTCAATTAATACATCACAAGCCACCTGTATTTTCTCATTATTTTATTACACCGTCCAAAACCAGCATCATCATCATCTTACCTATATATAGCTTCCTCATCTTCTCCTTCGATGATAAGCCAAAATGGGTAGCCTTTCTAGTGCTCCAATCACCAATCTTTCAAGCTTCCCTCATGTCTCAGCTAATTTACCTTCCGATATAATCAGTGATATTTTCACTAGACTCCCTGTCAAGTCTCTCTCTCGATTCAAATGTGTGTCAAAATCCATGTACGCACTTCTTCACAATCAAATATTCATCAAGAAACATCTTAACAGAGCAATTCAATCCGATCCAAATCTCATCCTGAGGAATGAATTCAGGCTCTTTGGTGTCGAGAATGATCACAAATTAATCAAAGCTCGAAAACTCCAAGTACCCTTTGCTTTGTCACTTGAAAAGGTCGACATTTCAGGTTCTTGCAACGGCCTGCTCTGCATCTCCGATCAGAGATGCAACGAAGACATATTTATTTTCAATCCCTCAACAAAAATATACAAAAAGCTTCCAGTCCCAGAATTCGATGTTCCCACTGTTGAAACAACATGTTTTAGTTCATTGGGATTTGGTTACGATCAAGCAAATGATGATTACAAGGTGATAAGATCAATTTACCTTTATGACAAGCCTTTCGCTGACATTGACTCTTATGAAAGTGAAGCCAGGGTTTATTCTTTAACTGCTGATAAATGGAAAAAAATTGGAGCTATCCCATTTCATATAAGCTCTCGAGCTGCAGTTTGCTTCAATGAATTTCTTATATGGAAAGCGTCTCGAGGGCTCGGAAGAGGGATGGATGTTCTTGTTGTTGCTTTTGACATGAACAGAGAAGAGTTCAGGGAGATTGAGCGGCCTGAATTTAAAGAATCTAAGAGCTGTCAGATTGAAGTGGGATTATTTCGTGGAGAATTTTCCATGTTTCATATGTGGAGAGGTGATAGAGTTGAGATTTGGAGAATGAAGGAGTTTGGTGTGAAGGAGTCTTGGATGAGGATGTTTGCGATTGGACGAGATATGATTTTGGATGATCATTTTGTGCACTTGAAGCCTATTTGTGAGATGAAGAATGGCAAAATTCTGATTGAAAAGGGGGATGGTGCGTTGATTTTTTATGATTTTTTTAACGAAATTGCTACGGATTTCAAAATCCAAAGAGCTCCCAGATGGTTTTCTGTCAGCACCTTTGTTGAAAGCTTGGTTTCACCATTACCCTTCGGTGCTGACTGCTGATGATATATTTGCTCGAGACGGAGGATGCTAATTAGTGATTATCAAAATATAAGATATATCTTTTCCAAAATTTAGAGTTTCAAATAAAATTATTGCAGTTAATTGAGTTGAGCTTGAGCGTGAACTTTAAGGGTCTGTTTGGTGGTACGTTTTACTGGTCTTAAAACACTGCATCAAATGTATTCTTTTAACTCTAGCGTTAATCTCACTATATGAGATTATTTTTTGATCTTAATTTATATTCTACCGTTTATTTCATAACTTATAAATTCTCCATATAATACTCTCGACTTTCTCTGGAATAAGTAAAAGGGGAATCACTTCCAACCAATAGTTCTCTTATTTATGTGTTGTTAACAGCAATAATTAAACTGGAAAACAATCCAACAAATCAAGTTCAATAAGTCATAATACTAATAGTACTCTTATTTATTGGACTTGCAAGCCTTAAGTACATAGGCCCAGTTCAGTCCATGTATGGGCCCATTTAGATCCTCTAATTAAAAATTGATTTGTTTATTGTGTCTAATATAAAATATGAGTTTATACTTGGAATGGAAATCACTGAAATCCAAATGAAATGACTAACTAGTCAGACTAGATAGGCATTAATAATGAAAGTGTTTAAAGCAATAAATAATATAAATTTATTTTTAAAAAAATCAAATTATATGCAATAACATGTTATTATTATTAATTTTTTTTTTAATCATCATTGTATTATCATATGAATCTCATTATTTAACAATAGTTATACGTTACAGCATTTACAAATGTCAAATTTCATAGTTAATTACGTGTTTTTTCTTATAGTTTTTTTTTTTTTTAACTTTATCGTTATATTCTTGGGTCTGTCACTACATATTTTAAGTATTGATTAATTTGTGTCATGTAACAAAAAGTTTGTGATTATTAACTAAAAAATAAGATAAACTCTGTAATGAGTATAACTTGCACGTCCCCAAGGGGTGTGACTTGGTGGTGTAGGGTCCAGGATCTCACCTTGAGGTTCTGGATTCGAATCCAGGGGGTGCACTTCTTGTAAGAGCCTGGGACAGCCGGTGGTTTTACCTGCGCCGCGGCCCATAATGGGTGGTTTGGTGGCGGGATTTCCATCGTTTCAAAAAAAAAAAAAAAGTATAGCTTGCACTTATTGCAAGGTAATTGATCCCATAATAACTCATAGTTTGTGTCTTTATAGACTATAACAAATATTAATATTTCTAAATAGAGAGTTATTATTATTATTATTTTTTTGAAATCGTTGAAAATCTCACCGTCAAATCACTCATTTCATATATAAACGGAACAACTAAAATCTCCGATTGTCCCAAATTATTACAAGAAACGCACTTCATGAATTCAAATCTCATAACCTGAATATCAGACATTGAACTATACACTACATTAAACACTTTTTTCCCATTTTTCTTAATCCCTCCATCGGAGAAATATAAATGGTGACACAAAAAAGGCATGGAATTTTCATAGAATGATGCAGAAAATACAAGGGAATTCTTAGAGAGATTGACCAATTAATTGCTTAACTTGCAAATAATATTTTTTAATGGTATGGCAATCCATTTGATATCACTGCCTAAAACACTACACTTTTCCAAATAAGTCAATACCTACAAATAGTAGAAAATGATAAAAATTTTAAAGCATATATAGAATAGGAGACGAAAACATTGAAGAATTCAATATTAGTTTCCACAAGGCTTGAATAATTCAACTGAGTTTTATCAATTTTGGTTATTTTAACTTCAAAACTCTTGGCCTTAACATTACAAAACAAAATTATTTTGAGAGTATTGTAAGATTTATAAATTTAGGACTCAAATATTGTATGCTAATTAATCTAATATTTGGCCTATCGTTTACAATAATATAAAAATCCAATGTTTATCTTAATGAATATTGGTGTAGTCGACTATAACTTAAAATATCAAACTTAATATAATTGACTAGATTAATCATTGGGATGGTTCGATTGAAATATAAAGTTTAAGGATAAAAATGTTCAAGATCATTTTCAATTTTTTCTCCGTTACTTTTAGAATACAAAATTATATTTACGTCATAGTTAATATGATACTCAACATGTATCACATGTCTTAAAAATAAATTATTATCGTTGTAATTGTAATACACCATAACTCTTTAAATTTTACATAATTGACTAGATTAATCATTACAATGATTTGTTTAAAAAAAAATTAAAGGACCAAAAAAATTAAGATTATTATTAATTAAAATTTTGCAATATTGAATTCAACAATGTAGTATATGTGTATTTATTGTAAGAGTCTAAATTAATGAGAGATTTTTTATATATAAATCAATAATATTATATTAATTAATATGCTAAAAAAGAAGAAATATCTTCTTATAAATCTGCCCCATTAAAGTTAAAAGAAAAACGTGGTTAAACTACAATAGCGTGTGTCAGAAGAATCTCATGGGAACGCGCACACAGAAGCAACGCTCACAAAGCTCCATTATTATTATAATATAATATAATTAATTAATTAATTAAAAATTTAATAGCGTAAGATGACAGCCTATGGTGATGACACGGACAAGGCTGTGTGTGTGTTAAGTCTCACAGCAAAAAAATTATCATCAGTTTTACAGTCTCCCGTGTCAAAGAACAAAAACAAAGAGAGAGGAAAAAATGAAAAGGGCTAGCTAGGGTTTTTCTTTTTTATTTTTTAGATTATGCTCTTATTTATTGATTTTTTCTTGAGCTGCCGCGGCATTTGACTAACGATCACATGCTCTTAACCCCCACCGTAGCCGGCGGGGGCCCAGTCTTCAATGTCTTCTGTGGAATCTTTTGATCACT
>SKCR01027797.1:0-34004 GCA_019454045.1 Zanthoxylum bungeanum
TGAATCTATGCCATAATATTTTTAATTTAATTATGCATAAGACATATTGGATATGTATTGCATGTTTTAAATTAAAACTTTGACCTAATAAAGTTAATGAATTGATTGTCATAAATCTCCCCTGATTAGGTGATTACTTTAATTAAGTAATAATATTAATAATGTTTGAGCATTATTGGATGGTCTATCTTGTCAATACGGATATGAATAGGTTCTTACTACTTATATCCAATATCGTCATTAGTGTGAGGTTATAAGTGCTCGGAACTTAGGTCGCTCCGGTAAAATATTAGATATCGTGTGATGAGTTAACACAGTCACCCAATATCATCATTAGTGTGAGGGTGTACATACAAAGCTCATTATTGCACATTGACAAGTATACACCTAGAACACGTCTTAATCCAATATCGTCATTAGTGTGAGGATAAGAAACAGTTTAGGACCAAGCTGTTAGCCAATTATGACCCATAGCGTCACTATTTGTAAAAGACATTGTGGTTTTTGTACAAATTAATTATGTAGCAATGGAAATTGCATTTTATCATTTTGTAATTTGATTACTTAAATATATAAATGATAAAAGTCCTTATGATTAGTTCCGGATTATAAGAAATGAGACAGTATCAATCTATAAAGGTTTAATCATTAAATATCCATAGTCGTAGTATTATCGAGACTGGACATCGATAATGCGGAATGACTAGTATCGCACTTGTGCGTGTTATGGAAGCGTAACGGCATAGTTCTCATATATTTAAGTATTGGATACTTATGCAAGTATGATAGGAGGTTGTGTTTACCGATGGTACGGAAACAGCTTCGCTATGGATAGAACCCGCGGAATCCCATTGGTAGTATGACTATGTGTCTATGGGAATCCGCATCAGGGTAGGTGTATTTGGTCTTAACCTGAGACTTACATCGCTAGTACTTGTGACAATCAATACGCTTTGGTTTTGGTGGACCAGGACTTTAACAGGTTCTGTGTACGCCTCTTATGGGTTTATTGAGAATCGTAGTGTATTGGGTGTGATGTCAAGATGAAAGTATCACTTCAGTCATATGGAGATGATGATCACGCATGGATACAGAACTGGTACTCTAAATGGTTGCAACCATCGGGATAATATGACAAGGTCATGATTATCCGATTAAAGAGACTAGTTGCTTGTAATCCGATATATGTTTCGTATGAGACAGACACTATTCCAGCCCCAGTCCTTGCATGTGACATCCGATACTGGATCGCAATACGCAATACTATGTATACTACGCCTGATATAGATTATATATTCCATTAAGAATATTTCTGGAAAATTGGGTAGGCACGGTGCTTTGCTAGAAGCCAACAATGTCTCGTAAATCGGTAAAATGTAGTACGAGGTACGTACGTGTTCGGATAGTCCGATGACCAGATTTACTGCCAACATATCCTTGGATCTCTTGGGTCGCTTCCTGAAGATTCACCAATGACGTATGATTCGAGCATAATTAATCTGGGATTAATTACGGAGAGATTTTTATCTAGGATAAAATACTATTTGAAGAGAGAGAACGATTAATTTGGAATTAATCGATAAAATAATATATTCGATATATTAAATGAAATTAGATATCGACGCGGAATTAAAATTAGATTTTAATTCGGGAAAACGAGTTAATTTAGAATTAATTCGCTCGCGACGTGAATAGTGATTTTGCTTGGCATAATTATTTAATTAAATTAGATTTAATTACGTCGCAACGGAAAAGTTCGTTAATTCAGAATTAGTGAACCCAAGCCCAGGAGTGTTTGCGGGCCCACTTTCATTTTGAATCAAGTGGGGCCCACAAGTCACATCATGTCACATCACTTGTCAACCTTTTACCTTTTTGGTGATGGTTTTAGGTGATGGAATGATGGTGGAGTGCTTAACACTCAAACTTGATGGCTTGTGTAAGACTTTTACCAAAACTTTGGTAAATCATTTTATTTGATTTTGAAATCAAAACCAAGTCAACACATTTCATTTTCATCTCTCTCACTCTCGGTTTTTTTGAAGAAAAAACACTCTCTCCATTTTCTTTTCTTGCTCTTGACTGAAACTAGGAGGAAGAAAGAAGAAGATTTGTTGCAATTTTTCTAAGGCTAGCACCAACAATGAATCATACAAAGGTGATAGGGAAACCAATCTAAGAGCTTGGAATCCTCTCAAAGCTTGGAGCTTGTTCATCTTCAAAAAATTGGGACCTTGGCCGAAATCTTGGAGGGCTTCTACAAGGAGAAAAATTTTGTTATCAACACTTCCATAATTCGTTCATTGTAAGTATGATTCCGCCATACTTCTTTATGGTATTCACATGTTTTTTATGCTTGAATGATCTTGGGACAACTTTAGAAACCAACACAAGCTAGGAGTCACATGAAGTGATTGACCTTGGAGGTCCACCTAATGAGTTTATAAAGGCCAATATCGTTATTAGTGTGAGGCTGGAGTAAATATCATGGGATCTACTTCCCGCTATGAAATTTTGATAGTCGAATTTCTATTTTTCCGTTAAGGGAGATTATATAATTACGTAAAGTAGTGGGAGAACACTAATAGATTTAAAATTCCTAAATCAATTAGTGTTATCACTTTTGAAATGAAAATTGTTCTTCTACTACTAAAAAATGTTGTCCTGTAGATGGCTGTCGTTAATCCATTGATGAAACTTTTGGATTTCAATAAGCTAAAAGGAGTCGAGAACTATTTAGAATGAGAAATGAACATGCGCCTTGTCTTGGAGTATGAAAAGTTGACTTATGTTACAATCAATCCACTGCCTGTTGATATCGATCCTGACTCCACTCCAAAAGAGCGAGAAACGTTTGATACATGGAAGGATGATAACCTATAGGTGAAATTCTACATCTTAGGATCGATGGTTCTGGATTTGCTGAGACAGTACATTGAAGTACCAGATGCTTGGAGCATCATGCGAACACTCAATGAGTTATTCGAGGCAAATCAAGAGATTTATCGAAGGTCTAAGGAATTGTTCCGTGCTGAACTCAAGGAGAGAGGAGATGTCAGTACACATTTTTTGAACATGATAGACCAGATTCGATATCTGGAACAACAAGGCATTGTGTGTGATGAAAGGCTAGGTCGTAATTTGATTCTGACTTCTTTGCATGGTTCTTATGCTGGCTTTGTATTAAATTTCCATATGCATTTGATGCAAGCCACATACGAAGAACTTCATAACATGCTACACACGGCAGAGCAAGATTTGAAGAAAGACAACCCCACACTGTATCTCTATGGTGGAGATGGCTCTTCAAAGACTTTTGGGAAGTCAAAGAAAATCAAGATGGGGAAGAAGAAAATAATAAGGAAAAACTCCAAGAAGCACAAAGGCGAAAAATCGAAAGTAGCTCATGATCAATGTCTAAAATGCAAGAAGTCTGGACACTGGAAGAAGGATTGTCTAGAGCTAAAAGGAAAAGCAGGACTCTCAGGTACGCTTTGTATTTTTCCAATTATTGACATCTCATTAGCCTTAGATGTAAATAGTGGATGAATGTTAGACACTGGCAGTCCTACTCATATCTGCAATTCCCTACAGGAAATGAGGGTTAGAAGAAGACTGAATAAAGGGGAGATCCAACTTAGAATTGGCAATAACGAGACATTGGATATCAAGGCCATAGGAACAATTGTTCTAGATCTCCCAAATGGATGTAAATTAGATTTGCATTACCGTTATTATGTTCCCTCACTTATCAGATAAATAATATCACTGCTAATAGTAGATAAAGAGGGATATAAAATAAACATTAAGGATGAAACTTTATGTTTGTATGATAAAGAAAATTTATTGAAATGTGAATGTTCTTTATCAAACAGTCACTTTGTTTTGAAAACATATAGAGATGTCTTTAATATAGAGAAAAATACAAGCAGGAAATCTAACCTAAATAATACTGAATTGTGGCATATGAGATTGGGCCACATAGGTGTTAGACATCTATCCAAATTGGTAAAGGATAGTTTGATTGAAAATCTTATCTTAGATTCTTATCCGATTTGTGAGTCATGTATCCAGGGAAAGATGACAAAGGCCCCATTTCAAGGTGTTGGACACCGTGCTGGAGATTTACTGGAGCTAATACATAGCGATGTGTGTGGTCCATTAAATCATGCCACTCATGATGGTTCAACATACTTTGTGACTTTCACAGATGACAAGTCTAGATATGGATATGTCTCTTGTTGGGTTTCGAAGGTCATCCCAAGATCAATTTAAGCATAAAATCATGTGGATACAAGAAGAAGTATAGCGAAAATATACTTACAATGAACGGTTATAGGATGTGTTGATCACAAATTTTTTTTCTATGAGAAGTCCTCCAAGATCTCCTCTTTGAAGATGATGTCCAAGCTCCAAGCTTTGAGATGTATTCCAAGCTCTTGGGAATGGTTTCCCTATCACCTTGAATGATTATTTGATGTGCTAGCAATGGAGAAAATTGAAACAAAAATCCCATAGTCCCTCCTTGTAACTCTCGGCATTGGGAGCTTTTGAGAGAGAGAGAGAGTGGCGTGTGAAGAGAGAAGAAAAGAGATGAATTTTTGTTAACCAATTTGATTTCTAAAAACAAATTAATGATATACCAAAATCAATAATTGGTATATGTCTTTCATCTCACCAACTTGGTGTGTTGGACAAGTCACCAACAACCCCAAAACCCATCCACAAAAAGTTGATTAAATGACTAGGTGATGTGACTTGTGATGTGACTTATAGGCCCCACTTGAATTCAAAATCTGAGTGGGCCCGCAAACACTCCCGGGCTCGGGTTTGTTAATTCCGAATTAACGAATTTTTCGCTGCGACGTAATTAAATCAAATTTAATTAAATAATTATGCCTAGCAAAAATACTATTCACGTCGCTCGCGAATTAATTCTAAATTAATTCGTTTGCCCGAATTAAAATCTAATTTTAATTCCGTTATGAAATCTAATTTCATTTAATATATCGATATATTATTTTATCGATTAATTCCAAATTAATAGTTCTCTATCTTCTAATAGTATTTTATCCCAGATAAAATCTCTCTGTAATTAATAGGTTTCCATTAAGGAAAGCGGTTTTGACGTCCATCTGCCATATCTCGTAATCGAAATATGCAGCAATAACAAGCATTATCCGAATGGATTTAATCATGGCAACGGGTGAAAAAGTTTTGTCGTAATCGACACCATGTCGTTGACGATACCCTTTCGCTACAAGCCTAGCTTTGTACGTTTGTACGTTGCCATCCATGTAGGTCTTCTTCTTGAAGACCCATTTGCAACCAATAGGCTTTACGCCTTCGGGTGCATCAACCAGTGTCCAAACTTGGTTGGTGTACATGGAATCCATTTCGGACTTCATGGCTCTTGCCATAAAGCGGAGTCGATACCTTGTATCGCTTCCTCATGCGTAGCCGGCTCGTTAACCTCAATGAGATTGATATCTACATGAGGTGAGATCAGAAACCCATACCTCTTAGGTTGTCTTCTGACTCTCTCCGACCTACGCGGTTCTTGTGTATTCGAAGATTATGGTACAGTTTCATCCCTGATGAACTGTTCATGTTGCGTTAAGGATTCTGTGCCAGGAACAGTATCACTCCGATTTTCATCGAGTTCTACTTTCCTCCCACTAACCACTGCATTTAGGAATTCCTTCTCAAGGAAAACCGCATGTAGAGCAACAAATACTTTGTTCTCTTGTGGGTGATAGAAGTAATATCCTTTGGTTTCCCTAGGATATCCTACAAATAGGCATTTATCCGATTTGGGTTCTAGTTTGGTACCTTCCAAACGTTTGACGTATGCCCAGCAACCCCAAATCTCCAGGAATGAGAAACCCAATTTCTTTCCTGTCCATATTTCATATGGAGTCTGTTGAACAGTCTTTGACAGAACCTTATTCAAAATAAGTATTGCACTGTTCAATGCATATACCCAGAAGGAAATAGGTAGCTCTGTGTGACTCATCATAGACCTTACCATGTCTAACAAAGTTTGGTTTCTCCGTTCGGACACACCGTTTAATTGCGGTGTTCCGGTAGGAGTCCACTGTGAAAGAATACCATATTCTTTCAAGTAATCAAGAAACTCATTGCTTAAGTATTCACCACCATGGTCTGATCGTAATGTCTTAATACTTTTGCCGGTCTGTTTTTCTACTTCGTGTCGAAACTCTTTGAATTTCTCAAAGGTTTCTGACTTGTGTCTCATAAGATACACATAGCCATAACGCGATGCATCATTCGTAAAGGTTACGAAGTATTCATATCCACCTCTGGCCTGGCTAGACATGGGTCCACATACGTCACTATGAACGAGGACTAACAGTTCGGTGGCACGTGCACCCTTTCCGCTAAAAGGTGTTTTATGCATTTTGCCTAATAAACAAGATTCGCAGATGTCATATAAATTTGGATCAAATCCGTCCAAGTACCCACTCTTCGAAAGTGTGGATATGCGAGTCTTGTTAATGTGTCCCAAATGACAATGCCACATATAAGTTTCATATTTGTTACTTAATTTAAGCCTTTTGTTTGTAACATTATATGTTTGAGATTGATTTATATTCAAAATATAAAGACCATTATTTACATCAGCAGTGCAAATCTCCATATTATTTTTATACATAAAACACCCAGTGTTTCTAAATACAAAAGTATACCCACATTGGGCTAACATAGATACAGAAATAATATTCCTAGTCAAACTAGGTACATAATAATAGTCTGAAAGTTTAAGTACATGCCCCGAGGGCAGTTCCAAAACATAAGTGCCAACGGCCAAAACGGCGACTCGTGTCCTATTTCCAACGCGGAGGTCAATCTCTCATGAGGTCAGTCTTCTGCTAATCTGTAGATCCTGCACATCAGTACATATATGAGTACCACAACCAGAATAAAAAATCCAATTTTTAAAACTAGTAGTAGACATGTTTATTTCTATAACAAACATACCTGAAGCCGGTGCCTTGCCCGCTTTGATTTCCTTCATGTGTGCCTTGTACTCGCGGCAGTCACACTTCCAGTGACCCCGCTGGCCGCACTATAGACATACATCTTAGGATTTGTCATTACCCTTCCCAGAAGGTTTTGACAATTTGGCCTTGCCTTTTTTCTTCTTTTTCTTCTTTACACCTCTAGTAGCCTTAGGCCAAGCCTTGGGAGACTGAGATGTTGAAGCGAAGTGCGCCTCGTGCTTCTTGCTCTTTAGGAGCTCCTTTTCTGCTTTGCGTAGTGTGGACATTACTCTCTCCAAGAGTATGGTCTTGGTTCATCATATTATATTTCATGATGAACCCACTCCAGTTGTCGGGGAGAGACTGTAAGATCAAATCTATAGAAGTCTCAGCCTCGAAGACTATGCCCAGCCGTCCCAACTGTTCAAAGTCAGCAATCATCTGTGACACATGGTGCTCGACAGATGTACCCTCTGACATGGGAGCACGAAAAAGCTTCTTCTACAACTCATATCTCTGCGATCTAAGATTAGATCGATGAAGATCATGCAACTTCACCATCATATTATAGGGATCCAATCCCTTTTCTGACGACGGAATTGTTGAGTCATAGCAGCAAGCATTATAGATTGAGCAGTGGAGTTGTCATCGCTATGAGTCTTCCAAAGCTCTAGCTCAACTATTGATCAGATTTAGGCTTTGGCCCAAGAGGTCTCTCTATAGTATAGATCAACTTCTCAGATCCCAGGACAATCCTGAGATTCATGTCCCAATCTTGAAAGTTCGCGCCATTAAAGACATTGTCGCCCATGATAATATCTCTAATGCTCAACTTTCCTGTCATCATAATTGCAATAGTCAAACTATTCAATTAACGATGTATGGGTACAGTCCAACTGTACAAGAAAAATAATAAAATATTAGTCCAACTAATAAATATTTATAATTGACGAAATAATTTGAAAGCGCGTAAGCCAAGTATTTGAACGAAATTGCAAATTCAATACTGGCCTCCCACTATTTTTCGGCGAGCCTCTAACCCTCTGTTGAGTACTTGGTAAACCTAGTTTCTAGTGGGCTAGGATCCCGTTAAATAACACACAACCTTGACTTTGGCCAACAAGCTGTATGATATTTAACTAGGTAGATCTCTAAGATCAATTGGATCTCATCCAATTCCTAGATGTGGTAGGTGGACCTCCAAGTCCGAAACATATATACAATATATATGCCAATATATCCAATATATTTTCCTAACCTTTTCCTTTGAATCAACTAAGCCTTGGCTTTGGCACAACAAGCTTAATGATTCCAGTTAAGCGGAACCCATTGACTTTGGAAAGCTTCGTAATCGATGTCGATGGACAAGTAGTGATCTTGACTTTGGCCAACAAATCACAACTTGGACAAGACATACGATATGGAACAAAGCCTTCATGATTCAAACACTTGGCGATGGACAAAGGTCTTGACTTTGGCCAACAAACCAGTGCCAATCTTGGATCTTGAGAAAGAATCACTCAATGGAAGGAAAACACTAAATATTTTGTTGAGGGTTTTTCGCGTAAATTGGCAACCAATTTATTATCTTTGATTAGGTCTCATCATACACCCTTAAACATGTATTCTAAAAGCATAATAAGGCGCGGTAAATAAATTAATAATGATATGCGGATGGATATCTCACAAATTGTTCCTAGAACAAATCACTCCATTTCCTATCCCCGGCTAGCACTATTCTAACTTCTACCCAATTACTTAATACAATTAAAGAAACCTCATTAACATTGAGGGGATTAGGTGAGAATAGAATTACAAAGAATCGAGAGATAAAAGCTGGACATGCAGGTCCAATTTAATAAATTCTAAATTTACAATAATTTCCAAAATTGCCCTTTCCCTTCTAATATCCATCCGATATACATTATTATTCAACACATCCATGTATTCACACAAAGCATGTTATTCAATCAAAACCTAATCCAATTAATTAATCTTTGAATAAGTGATCATCCAATGTTCAAATAGCGATTTGATTTGCGCGAGTCCAACTCGTTTAAGAATAAGTACTCAAAGTAAGAATTCTTGAATTATATCGAACTATAATTAAATCTAATTTAATTGTATTCAATACTAATTCTATATTTAATTCCAAATTAAATAATTACACTTTTTAATGCGCCTTTACGACTTAGATTCTAAATCTAATTTTAATGGGTCTCAAAGCCCAATTAACATCCAACGTTCGTTTAATTAAAGTCCAATGGGCTTTCAATTAAGGCATGGGCTTTGGTCAATATGGGTCAAACCCAAATACCAAGGCCCAAGTAAGGAATCACCCATTTGCCAAGAAATCAATTTTGGCCCATTAGGCCCAATTAAATGTTTAAAGGCCCAATTGTTATATTTGGACTTAATGGAATGGTTTAGGCCCAATTTGGATCCAATCCAATTGTCCTAAACCAACTTGGCCCAACCAAGCCCATTAGGCCCAAATACAACATTTTTAGCCCAATTCCAAATTAAGCCTAATTAATTAAATTCTAATTTTTTTAAATTTCAAAATTAATTAATTAAAGTGTATTGCACTAATTAATTATCTAAATTAATATTTCCAAAATACTAACTTAATAAATTAATCATGCATTAAAATTTTCAACACATGTCCAACATTATTGAAACAATATCAACTCATTTTCATGCTTCTCAAGTCACTGCAATTTGAAGGATTTTATATATCAATTTTGATTTCAATCCAATTAAATCACAAATCAATATATCCATCATTTTAAACACATCCAAAGATTTAAAAAACAAAAATACCATGACTTTAGGGCATATACACATTCGGCCAAGCCATGATCTTTAGGAAAAATTAATCCAATTAATTTTTCATCAAATTAATCATGCATAACTCAAAGTTATCAACATACAAGCATACTCAAACAAACAATTTGATCAAATCATGCTCAAATCAAAAATACCCAAATTTTAATATATAAACCCAAATCAAATTTCATGCTCAAATAGGTTCTGATACCATTGTTGGGTTTCTAAGGTCATCCCAAGATCAATTTAGCATAAAATCATGTGAATACAAGAAGATAATAGCAGAATATACTACAAAACAACGAACGTTATAGGATGTGTTGATCACAATTTTTTTTTCTATGAGAAGTCCTCCAAGATCTCCTCTTTAAAGATGATGTCCAAGCTCCAAGCTTTGAGATGGATTCCAAGCTCTTGGGAATGGTTTCCCTATCAACTTGAATGATTATTTGATGTGCTAGCAATGGAGAAAATTGCAAAAAAAATCCCCTAGTCCCTCATTATAACTCTCGGCATTGGGAGCTTTTGAGAGAGAGAGACTAGCGTGTGAAGAGAGAAGAAAATATATGAATTTTTTTTAACCAATTTGATTTCCAAAAACAAATTAATGATCTAACAAAATCAATATTTGGTATATGTCTTTCATCTCACCAACTTGGTGTGTTGACAAGTCACCAACAACCAACCAAATCCATCAACAAAAAGTTGATTAAATGACTAGGTGATGTGACTTGTGATGTGACTTGTGGGCCCCACTTGAATTCAAAATCTGAGTGGGCTCGCAAACACTTCCGGGCTCAGGTTCGTTAATTCCGAATTAACGAATTTTCCGTTGCGACGTAATTGAATCAAATTTAATTAAATAATTATACCTAGCAAAATTACTATTCACGTCGCTCGCTAATTAATTATAAATTAATTCGTTTGCCCGAATTAAAATCTAATTTTAATTCCATTATGAAATCTAATTTCATTTAATATATCGAATATATTATTTTATCGATTAATTCCAAATTAATATTTCTCTCTCTTCAAATAGTATTTTATCCCAGATAAAATCTCTCCGTAATTAATCCTAGATTAATTATGTTCGAATCATACGTCATCGGTGAATCTTTGGGAAGCGACCCATGAGATCCCTGGATATGTTGGCAGTAGATCCGGTCGTCGGACTATCCGAATACGTGTGAGTACCTCGTACTATGTTCTTACCGATTTACGAGACATGGTTGGCTCACCGTGCCTACCCAATTCTCCAGAAATATTCTTAAAGGAATATATAATCTTTATCAGGCATAATATACGTAGTATTACGTATTGCGATCCGGTATCGGATGTCACATGCAAGGCCTGGGGCTGGAATAGTGTCTGCCACGTACGAAGCATATATCGGATCACAATCAACTAGTCTCTTTAATCGGATAATCATGACCTTGTCATATTATCCTGATGGTTGCAACACATTAGAGTACCAGTTCTGTATCCCTGCGTGATCATCATCTCCATATGACTGAAGTGATACTTTCATCTTGACATCACACCCAATAACACTACGATTCTCAATAACCCAGAAGAGGCGTACACAGAACCTGTTAAAGTCCCGGACGACCATAACCAAAGTGTATTGATTGTCGCAAGTACTAGCGATGCAAGTCTCAGGTTAAGACCAATACACCTACCCTGAAGCGGATTCCCATAGACACACAGTCATACTACCAATGGGATTCTGAGGGGTCTATCCAGAGCGAAGCTGTTTCCGTACCATCGGTAAACACAACCTCCTATCACACTTGCATAAGTATCCAATACTTAAATATATGAGAACTATGCTGTTACGCTTCCATAACACGCACAAGTGCAATACTAGTCTATTCCGTATTATCGATGTCCAGTCTCGATAATACTACGACTAACGATATTTAATGATTAAACCTTTATGGATTGATATTGTCTCATATCTTATAATCTGGAACTAATCATAAGGACTTTTATCATTTATATATTTAAGTAATCAAATTACAAAATGATAAAATGTAATTTCCATCGTCACATAGTTAAATTGTACAAAAACCGTAATATCTTTTACAAATAGTGATGCTATGGGTCATAATTGTCCAACATCTCTCTGATGAAACATAAGTCGGAAATATTTGACAAGTTCAAAATATTCTGAAACGAAGTAGAAAAACAAACAAGTAATTCATCAAATGCCTTAGATCAGATCGATGGGGTGAATACATGAGTGAAGAATTCAGAAATTATTTAAGGTAGAATGGAATTCTCGCCCAATATAGCCCACCAGGAACACCTCAACACAATGGAGTGTCTGAGCATAGAAATCGTACTTTATTGGATATGATGCGAACGATGATGAACTATACATATATTCCTTATTACATTTGGGGTACGCTTTACTTACTGCAGCCTACATACTTAATAGGGTTCCATCAAAAGCTGTTTCCACGGCCCACTATCATATATGGTTCGGTAGAAATCCAAGTCTTAAGCATTTAAAGATTTAGGGTTGTCCTGCATACGTTAGAATTGCGCAGTGGGATAAACTAGCATCCATAGGGTATAAATGTAGGTTCGTTGGATATCCTGATAATTCCATGGGATATCAATTCTACGATTCCGAGCAACGAAATGTATTTGTTGTTCGCTTTGCAACTTTTCTTGAAAAGTATTTTTTGAGAGAAAATGTGAATTGTAGAGAGATTGAACTTGATGAGTTTGATCCCAACAGTAAGGAACCTGGGATGGAACCAGAGATCCAACTAGGTAAATGATCTACAACATAGGTTCTACGTAAGTCGAATAGAATATTAATGCCTCCTGATAGACTATTTTTAACATCTGATGTGAGCCTTGATGTTCTCCTCTTGGAGGAAACAGATCCTGTTAGTGTTCCTAGAACATGCCAAGGATCTCTAAGAGTGATTCGTTTGTGAATTTTACCAAAGGAAGTTGCGGAATACTTACATTGGTTTGGATGAATTTGAAAACTTTTCTTTGAAGATGGAAGCTCCAACCCTTCTATTAGTGTTCCAACACTTGCGTGAGTCTCCCTATCACCTTTCTTTGACTCCTTAATTTGCTAGCATGCTTGATTTTGCAACAAAAATCCATGGGAGAAGGAGAGAAGCTCACGGCCTCAAGGAGAAAGAAGAGAAAAATGGTTGCTGTGAATAATGAATTCTACACTTCCAAAGTTGACCAAATTAATTTATAGTGAGGTTGAGTGTTGATATTGGTTTGAGTGTTATATAAGCATAGCCAAGCTTACTTTTAATAAATCAAATCCAAAATTTTAAGCCTAACCACTTCCATCATATGTCTAACATGTGATGTAAGTGAAGTGGGTCCCACCACTTTTAAATTCCAAATTTAAGTCGGCTAAATCAACACGCAACTTCGCTCGGGCCCGGGTTCGTTTAATTCCGAACTAAACGAATTTTCCGTTGCGACGTAATTAAATATAATTTAAATAAATAATAATGCCTAGCAAAATTATTACGAAAGTCGCTTGCGAATTAATTCTAAATTAATTCGTTCGCTAGAATTAAAATCCAATTTAATTCCGCATTGAAATATAATTTCAATTAATATATCCAATATATTATTTTAGCCTAAATAAATAAATAAAATAGTGAAATCCAATTTAACTATTAAATTTACTTTGCCGATTAATTCCAAATTAATCGCGTTCTCTCTTCTAGTCGAATTAATCCCATATTAATTCTTACCGTAATTAATCCTAGATTAATTTTCTCTCTCTCATAATTAATCCCAGATTAATTCTGTTCGAGTCAAATGACATCGGTGAATCGTTGGGAGGTGACCCAAGAGATCCTTGGATATGTTGGCAGTAAATACGGTCATCGGACTATCCGAACACGTGCGTACCTGGTACCACGTTCTTACTAATTTACAAGACATGGTTAGCTTCTAGCAAAGCACCGTGCTTACCCAATTCTCCAGAAATATTATTTTAAGGAATACAAGATCTTTAACAAGCGTAGTATACATAGTATTGCGTATTACGATCCAATATCGGATGTCACATGCTAGGCCTGGGGCAAAAGTTGTGTCTGCCCCGTACGAAGCATATATCGGATCACTAGCAACTAGTCCTTTATTATCGGAAAGTCATGACCTAGTCATACTTTACAGATGACTATAGCACTTGAGAGTACCAGTTCTGTATCCCAGCGTGATCATCATCTCCATATGACTGAGGTGATACTTCCATCTTGACATCACACCCAATACACTACGATTCTCAGTATACCCAGAAGAGGCGTACACAGAACCTGTTAAAGCCCCAGACGACCAAAACCAAAGTATACTGATTGTCGCAAGTATTAGCGAGTCTCAGGTTAAGACCAAATACACCTACCCTGATTCGGATTCCCATAGACACATAGTCATACTACCAATGGGACTCCGAGGGGTCTATCCAGAGCGAAGCTGTTTCCGTATCATCAGCAAACAGAACCTCCTATTACACTTGCATAAGTATCCAATGCTTAAATATATAAGAACTATGCCATTAATCTTCCATAACGTGCACAAGTGTAATACTAGCCTATTCCACATTATCGATGTCCAATCTCGATAATACTACGACTAGTGATATTTAATGATTATACCTTAGTGGATTAATACTGTCTCATATCTTATTAATCTAGTACTAATCATCTGGACTTTTATCATTTGTAATCATTTATATATCCAGGTAATCCAATTACAAATGATAAAAGAGCAATCTCATTTGTCACATAGTTAATTTGTACAACAACACCATGTTCTATATAAATAGTGATGCTATGGGTCATAATTGTCCAACAATCTCCCACTTGGCCTATAGCCAATCACTCAAGTGTCCAACACCTGAACTATGTATGGGTCGCTCAAACTTCTGCTGAGAATCAGCTTTCGTCAGCGGATTTGTAAGGTTATCATCTGATGCGATTTATTCGATCATCACATCGCTACGATGTATGATCTGACGAATCAGATGAAATAGTTGAAGTACATACTTGGATCGTTGATGAGACCGCGATTCTTTAGCCTATGTTGTAGCCTAACTTAGCTACTAACAGAACTACTCCTAATCCAATTAGGAATTTATAGATCCCAATGTTTCTTTTGCTGCCTCAGCTGCAGCAATATTCGCTTGTATTGTTTAATCGACAACAATATCTTTCTTGGAAGATTTCCAGCTCACTGTTCCGTTATTCAAACTAATATGTACCCTTATTACGACTTACTGTCGTCTTTATCGGTTTGGAAACTTGCAGCGGTGAACCCAGTCACCTCAAGTTCTCATTTCCTCATATTTTCAGAAAGCATCCTTAGTTCATCCAAGATACTCAAGGATGTTCTTTACTCAATCCAGTGACCATCACTTGGATGGGCCTGATTGTGACTGCATATGCTCAAAGCATATGAGACATCAGGTTGCGTACATATCAAAACGTACGAACTTTGGGAGAGTGTCAGCAGCTTTTTAGATCTATCCCAGTAGATCTTTATTCGTAGAATAAAGCCTGCTTCTCCCAGGTATTCCATGGAGAATTTTATGAAAGCCAAGATTTCACCGATTGTAGTATGGGAATGTCATTTCTAAGAAGTAATACATCATCAATGTATAGGACAGTGATTGTCAGTGCGCTCCCATTAACCCTCTTATATACACAAGAATCATCTTCGTTTTGAATTAAATCATATACCATAATGATTACATCAAAATGATGGTTCCAAGAATTCAATGTTTGCTTCAATCCATAAATGGATTGATTTAACTTGCAAGCCTTGTTTGCATGTTTTGGCACGACAAAACTGTCAGGATGTTGCATACAAACATCCTCCAAAAGGTTTCCGTTAAGGAAAGCGGTTTTAGAGTCCAGTTGCCATATTTCATAATCGAAATATGCAGCACTATCAAGCATTATCCGAATAGATTTAATCATGGCAATGGGTAAAAGGTTTCATCGTAATCAACACCATGTTGATGATGATACCCTTTCGCTACAACCCTAGCTTTGTACGTTTGTATGTTGCCATCCATGTCAGTCTTCCCTGAAGACCATTTGCAACCAATAAATTTACCGCCTTCTGGTGCATCAACCAGTATCCAAACATGGTTCGTATACATGGAATCCATTTCGGACTTCATGGCACTTTGCCATAAAAAGAGTCGATACCTTGTATCACTTCCTCATACGTAGTCGGTCCATCTTCCTCAATAAGATTAATATCTACATGAGGTGAGATCAGAAACCCATACCTCCCAGGATGTTTTCTGACTCTCTCCGACATACGCGGTTATTGTGTATTCGAAGATTATGGTACAGTTTCATCCCTGATGAACTGTTCATGTTCTGCTAGGGATCGGTGCCTGGAATAGTATCACTCTGATTTTCATCAAGTTCTACTTTCCTCTCATTTTCCACTGCATATAGGAATTCATTTTCGAGGAAAATGACATGGAGAGTAACAAATACATTGTTCTCTTATGAGTTGTATAAGTACTATACTTTGGTTTCCCTAGGATAACCAATTACAAATGGGCACTTATCCAATTTGGGTTATAGTTTGGTATCATCCAAACATATGCCCAGCATTCCCAAATATTCAGGAATGAGAAATCTGGTTTCTTTCCTTATCATATCTAATATGAAGTCTGTCTAACAGATTTTCATGGAACCTTATTCAAAATAAATATTGCACTATTTAATGCGTATCCTCAGAAGGAAATTGGTAGTTCAGAGCGACTCATCATTAACCTTACCATGTCTAACTAAGTTCGATTTCTCCGTTCGGTCACACCGTCAAATTGAGGTATTCCGGGAGGAGTCCACTGTGGAAGAATACCATATTCTTTCAAGTAATCTTGAAACTTATTGCTTAAGTATTTTTCACCACGCTCCTACCGCAATGTATTAATACTTTGCCAGTCTGTTTTTATACTTCGTGTCGAAACTCTTTCAATTCTCAAAAGTTCCGACTTGTGTTTCATAAGATACACATAACCATAACGCGATGCCACATCAAGTATTCATATCCACCTCTAGCCTAGCTAGACATGGGCCGACTTACGTCACTATGAACGAGGGCTAACAGATCGGTGGCACATGCACATTTACCATGTAAAAGGTGTTTTAGGCACTTTGCCTAATAAACAAGATTCACAGACATAATTTGAATTAGGATCAAATCCGTCCTAGTATCCACTCTTCGAAAGTATAGATATACAAGTCTTGTTAATGTGTCACAGACAACAATGCCACAAATAATTCTCATCTGATTTACTCAGTTTGAGCCTTTTGTTTGTCATTTAATATGTTTGAGATTCATTTATATTCAAAATATAAATAATGTTATTCACATATAATGTATATCTCAATATAATCTTTATAAACAAAACACCCAGTGTTCTGGAACATAAAGGTATACCCGCAACGGGTTGTACTAGATATAGAGATAATGTTTCTAGTCAAACTAGGTACATCATAACACTTTCCTAATTTAGAGACATGCCCAAAGGGCAGTTCCAAAACTTAGGTTTCTACGGCCAAAACAGTGACTCTCGTCCCATTTTCGACTCGTAGGTCGATCTTATCTGAAGCCAGTCTCTTGCTAATCAGCAGATCCCACACATCAGTACATATGTATGTACCACATCCAATATTAAAAATCCAATTTTAAAACTAGTAGTGTACATGTTTATAACAAACATATCTGAAACCGGAGCATTGCCCGTCTTCACTTCCTTCAAGTCTGCCTTGTCCATACAGCAGTCACGCTTTCAGTGGCCCCGTTTGCCATAGTTTAGGCAGACATTTTGGGATATGTCCTTTGTCTTCCCAGAAGACTGTGATGATTTAACCTTGCCCTTTTCTTCACACCCCCAAAAGCTTGCGGCCAAGCCTTGGCCTTCTGGGATGTCGAAGTAAAATGTGCTTTGCGCTTCTTGCCCTTTTAGAAGCTCTGACTCTGATTCCTTGAGCATAGCCATTAACTCTCCAATAGTTCTCTCTTGGTTCATCATGAACCCGCCCCAGCATTCGGGTAGAGACTGTAAGATCAAATCTATAGAAGTCTCGGCCTCATAAGTAATGCCCAGCTAACCTAGCTGTTCGATGTCAGCAATCATCTGCGACACCTAGTACTCGATGGATGTACCCTCTAACATACGCGAGCGTAAGAGCTTCTTTTGCAATTCGTACTTCTAAGATCTAAGGTTAGATCCATGAAGATCCTCTAATTTCAACATCATGGTATAAGGATCTAATCCTTAGTTCTGACGATGAAATTAAAGACTCATTGCAGCAAGCATAACATATTGAGCACTAAAGTTATGAGTCTTCCAAAGCTCATGCTCCACTATTTGCTCAACTCTGAGCTCAGGCCCGAGAGGTTTCTCTATTAAATAGAGTAACTTCTCAATTCCCAGGACTATCCTGAGATGAAATTTCCAATCTGAAAATTTAAAGATGTTAAAGACATTTTCACCCAGGATTATGTCCTTTGACGCTAATCTTTCAGGTCATCTTGATTGCTATAGTCCAACTATCCAATCAACGATTCCAGGTACAATCTAATGTAATGATTACTATAGTCTAACTATATTATTAACTACAATTTGATTGGTTACTTTCAAATGTATTGATTACTATAGTCTAACTATATAACCAACTATAAATGAAGCAGTTTGAATACAGTCCAACTGTTTAATTAAAACAACAATTGAATATTAGTCCAACTAATATATTTATATTTTAATGATGAAAAAATAAAATGAGCGCGTATTGGCAAGTATTAAACGAATATTGCAAATTTAATACTAACCTCCCACTATTTTTCAGCGAGCCTCTAACCCTCTGTGGAGTACTCGGGAAACCTAGTTTCCTAGTAGGCTAGGATCCCGTTAAAAGATACACAACCTTGACTTTGGCCAACAAGCTGTATAAAATTTAACTAGGTAGATCTCTAAGATAAATTGGATCACATCCAATTCCTAGATCTAGTAGGTGGACCTCCAAGTCCGAAACATATATCCAATATATTTCCTAACATGTTTCCTCTGAATCAACTAAGCCTTGGCTTTGGCTCAACAAACTTAATGATTCCAGTTAAGCGTGACCCATTGACAGTGGGAAAGCTTCGTAATAGAAGTCGATGAACAAGAAGTGACTTTGACTTTGGCCAACAAGTCACAACTGCCCAAGACATACGATATGGAACAAAGCTTACGCGGTTCCAACACATCCACGATGGACAAAGGTCTTGACTTTGGCCAACAAACCAAAGCCAATCTTGGATCTTGAGAGAGAACCACTAAATGGAAGGAAAAATGCTTAATATTGTTTGAGGGTTAAAGATAATAGATTGGCAACCAATTTATTATCTTTAATTAGGTCTCATCATACACCCTTAAGCATGCATTCTAAAAGCATAATAAGGCGCGAAATAAATTAATAATGATATGCGGATGGATATACAACAAATTGTTCCTAGAACAAATCTCTCAATTTCCTCTCTCCCGCTAGCATAAACTTCTACCCAATTACATAACACTAAAAGAAACCTCATTTGCAATTAGGGGAATTGGTGAGAAGAGAAATACAAAGAGAATAGAGATAATAGGCTAGACACGCAGGTCCAATTTAATAAATTCTAAATTTATTACAACAATTTCCGAAATTGCCCTTACCCTTCTAATATCCATCTGATATACAATATTCATATAAATACATCCAAGTATTCACACAAAGCATGTGATTCAATCAATCTAATACAATTAATTAATCTTTGAATTAATGACCATCCAATGTTCAAACAACGATTTGATTTGCGCGAGTCAACTCGTTTAAGAATAAGTACTCAAAGTGCGTATTCTTGAATCATATCGAACTACAATTTTAAATCCAATTTAATTTGTATCCAATACTAATTCGTATTTAATTCCAAATTAAATAATTACACTTTCAATAGTGCCTTTAAGGACTTGGATTCCAAATCTCATCCAATTGGGTCTCAAAGGCCCAATTAGCATCAAATATTATTCAATTAAAGTCCAATGGGCTTTCAATTAATTCTTTAGGCATTGGCTTTGGCCATTATGAATCAAACCCAATATGTCAAGGCCCAAGTTAGGAATCACCTTATGCCATTAAATCAATTTAGGCCCATTAGGCCCAATTAAATTATTAAAGGCCCAATGTCATATTTTTCGACTTTATGGAAATGGTTGAGGCCCAAATATGATCTAAGACCAAAATTTGGCACAACCAAGCCCATTAGCCCAAACACAAAAAATTAGATTAATATCATTCCAAATTACATATTTTTCTAATTAAAGTGCAATTAGTATAATTAATCAATTAATCTAATATTTCCAAAATACCAATAATTTAATTAATCATACTTTAACATTTCAATTTATGTCCAACACAAATTAAAGCACAATCAATCCATTCCAACATGCTAGGCTCACAGCATTGGCAACGAATTTGTCATGCAATTTGATTTCAATCCAATTAAATCAACATATATCATACATATCATGCCAACAACACATGCAATTGTTAAATTTCAAAAAATTAACCATAAGCTTCTTAGGGTAATTCTCGGCCAAGCATGTATTTTGGGGATTTTTGATCTAATAAATTTATCACAAATCCAATGATATACAAATCCAATTCAAAATCATATAAACTCAACCAACTCATCAATTTAGGCAAAATCAAGCTCCAAGCATAAAATCGCAAATTAAAGTTTACAAACCCTAGAATCAAATCAAGTTTAGATCTCGCTCTGATACCATTGTTAGTGTTCCTAGAACATGCCAAGGATCTCTAAGAGTGATTCGTGTTTAAATTTTACCAAAGGAAGTTGCGGAATACTTACATTGGTTTGGATGAATTTGAAATTTTTTCTTTGGAGATGGAAGCTCCAAGCCTTCTATTAGTGTTCCAACACTTGGGTAAGTCTCCCTATCACCTTCCTTTGACTCCTTAATGTGCTAGCATGCTTGATTTTGCAACAAAAATCCATGGGAGAAGGAGAGAAGCTCACGGCCTCAAGGAGAAAGAAGAGAAAAATTGTTGCTGTGAATAGTGAATTCTACACTTCCAAAGTTGACCAAATTAATTTATAGTGAGGTTGAGTGTTGATATTGGTTTGAGTGTTATATAGAAATCAAAGCTTACTTTTAATAAATCAAATCCAAAATTTTAAGCCTAACCACTTCCACCATATGTCTAACATGTGATGTAAGTGAAGTGGGTCCCACCACTTTTAAATTCCAAATTTAAGTCGGCTAAATCAACACGCAACTTCGCTCGGGCCCGGGTTCGTTTAATTCCGAACTAAATGAATTTACCGTTGCGACGTAATTAAATATAATTTAAATAAATAATAATGCCTATCAAAATTATTACGAAAGTCGCTTGCGAATTAATTCTAAATTAATTCGTTCGCTAGAATTAAAATCCAATTTAATTTCGCATTGAAATCTAATTTCAATTAATATATCCAATATATTATTTTAGCCCAATTAAATAAATTAAATAGTGAAATCCAATTTAACTATTAAATTTACTTGGCCGATTAATTCCAAATTAATCGCGTTCTCTCTTCTAGTCGAATTAATCCCATATTCATTCTTGCCGTAATTAATCCTAGATTAATTTTCTCTCTCTCATAATTAATCTCAGCTTAATTTTGTTCGAGTCAAATGTCATCGGTGAATCTTTGGGTGGTGACCCAAGAGATCCCTGGATATGTTGGCAATAAATACGGTCACCGGACTATCCGAACACGTGCGTACCCGGTACCACGTTCTTACTAATTTACAAGACATGGTTGGCTTCTAGCAAAACACCGTGCATACCCAATTCTCAAGAAATATTATTTTAAGGAATACAAGATCTTTAACAAGTGTAGTATACATAGTATTGCGTATTATGATCCAATATCGGATGTCACATGCTAGACCTAGGGCTGGGGTTGTGTCTGCCCCGTACGAAGCATATATCGGATCACTAGCAACTAGTCTCTTTATTATCGGAAAGTCATGACCTAGTCATACTTTCCTGATGGCTATAGCACTTGAGAGTACCGGTTCTATATCCCAGCGTGATCATCATCTCCATATGACTGATGTGATACTTCCATCTTGACATCACACCCAATACACTACGATTCTCAGTATACCCAGAAGAGGCGTACATAGAACCTGTTAAAGCCCCAGACGACCAAAACCAAAGTATACTGATTGTCACAAGTATTAGCGATGTAAGTCTCAGGTTAAGACCAAATACACATACCTTGATTCGGATTCCCATAGACACATAGTCATACTACCAATGGGACTCCGAGGGGTCTATCTAGAGCGAAACTGTTTCCGTACCATCGGCAAACAGAACCTCCTATCACACTTGCATAAGTATCCAATACTTAAATATATGAGAACTATGCCGTTAAGCTTCCATAACGCGCACAAGTGTAATACTAGCCTATTTCGCATTATCGATGTCCAGTCTCGATAATACTACGACTAGGGATATTTAATGATTAAACCTTAGTGGATTAATACTATCTCATATCTTATTAATCTGGTACTAATCATATGGACTTTTATCATTTATATATCCAGGTAATCCAATGACAAATGATAAAAGAGCAATTTCCTTTGTCACATAGTTAATTTGTACAACAACGCCATGTTCTGTACAAATAGTGATGCTATGGGTCATAATTGTCCAACAGATCCGACTAAGTATACAGAAGCGATATTAGATATCGATTCGGGAAAATTGCAGGAAGCCATGAAATCCGAAATGGATTCAATGCATGCCAATCAAGTCTGAGACTTAGTTAAACTTCCTGAAGGAGTTAAACCTATTGGTTGTAAATGGGTTTACAAAAGGAAGCGAGGACTCGATGGAAAGGTGGAAACCTTTAAGGCCCGACTTGTAGCGAAAGATTACACTCAACGTCCTGAGATTGACTATGAGGAAACTTTTTCACCAGTAGCCATGCTAAAATCCATTAGGATTCTTTTAGCCGTTGTTGCATATCACGACTATGAGATATGGCAGATGGATGTGAAAATCGCTTTCCTAATGGATTCCTTGAAGAGGATATCTATATGGAACAACCAGAGGGTTTCGTATCCAGTGAGACTTCAAACTTGGTTTGTAAGCTCCAAAAGTCTATTTATGGACTTAAACAGGCATCACGAAGCTGGAATCGTCATTTTGATGAGATAATTAGATTATCTGGATTCATCAAAAATAAGGAATAACCACGTGTTTATAAGAAAGTGAGTGGGAACATGATAGTTTTTCTAGTACTGTATGTAGATGACATCCTTATCATAGGAAATGATATAGGGATTATGCAATGTCTGAAAGCCTACCTTTGTAAGAACTTCTCCATGAAAAATATGGGTGAAGCTTCCTTTATACTAGGTATAAGGCTCTACCGAGATAGATTTATGAAACTTATAAGGTTGTCACAATCGACGTACATAGATAAGATATTAGAAAGGTACAGTTTTACCAACTGCAAGGCAGTAAATGTACCTTTCGAATACGACATACATCTTTTGAAGAAAATGGCACCTCAAACTGAGGAAGATAGAGTTATGATGTCTAACTTGTCATATGCTTCTTGTATTGGAAGAATAATGTATGTTATGCTATGTACTAGACCTGACACCAGTTTCGGTGTAAGTATGACCAACCGATATCAATCTTATCCAGGTAATGATCACTGTATAGCCGTGAAACATATCCTGAAATATCTTAAAGGCACCAAGGATAAGTTTCTGATATATGGAGAAAATGAGCTAAAAGTTAAAGGTTATATAGACTCCGACTTCCGGGGAAATCCAGATGATAAAAAATCTACATCATGATACATATTTACCCTTAACGGTGGTGCTATTAGTTGGCGTTGTTCAAAGCAAGGCTTAACAGCTGATTTCACCACTGAGGCAGAATTTATAGCAGCTTCAGAAGCTGCTAAAGAAGCTATTTGGATTAGAAATTTTATCACAGAACTTGGCATTGTGCCTAGTATTGCGGATTCAATCTCATTGTATTGTGATAATAACAGAGTCATCGCACAAGCTAAGGAGCCAAGGGCGCATTCCAAGTCTAAACACGTGGAAAGGAAATACCACGTAATTAGAAAGATTATTGAACAAAAGACATAATGGTCTTGAAGGTTCAAGGACAAGACAACATAGCAGACCCGCTTACAAAGGCCTTACCTCATAAGTTATTCGATAAACATGTGGAGGAGATGGGACTACGGTACCATCCAGAGTGGCACTAAGCAAGTGGGAGTTTGATAGAGTTGGTGCTTGGAGTGCCAATTCGATTTGTACATTTTATTATTTATTAATAAAATAACTATATTTTTCCTTTCAAACCTCATTAATGGTACTGTCATTATGCTTATTAGATTGATGTATATATATGCTAAGAATGACATCGACCTTAGAATAGTTTTAACACTGGGTGTAAACTATCTTAAAGTAAATATTCCTTGTTGTTGGTTTTGGAATACGGTCAAATTCCTATAACCTAGAGGACTAGCACATGTCATATATTGGAATTGGAGTTCCAATGGTTTAACCCGATATACCATGAGTTTTGGAAACTCGTATAGACATGTAGGTATTCGTTGAAGCGAATACTGAATAACTCATAGTTGTATTTCTAATAGTTGGAAGTACACACCAGCGTCAATAGAAATCTCCTAGAGTCGAGTAGCATATGTAATCCTTTGACTATAAGATAACATTGATTTTGTATGAGATCCTCCATACTTTGATGTCATGTATGTCATAAACCTTTCATGGTCAAGCCTCTAGATGTTCGTTGGGTGTGGACCGACATACTCAGTAATCAAGTGCGAAGCAAGATATGATCCGTCGGCTCGTATGTGTACCATAAGGGGTTTAGGTATCCATGTGAGTAAAGTCATGATTCTTAAAGACTTTGGCCAAAGCCGATCACTTAGAGTGGATCGCATTAGTTGTAAATAATCGTGGACATGTCGATATGAGATGTGCGCCATGGAAACTTGACGGTGTATTCTATGTTTCCTGAGCACAACTTGGATAGCCTACGACGGAAGGATTGTTAAACATATGTGATGACCTCGACTTATATAGTTGAGAAAGGTCGTTCGTGTTTTTCGTGAATTCAGAGGTGGCTGAATTGCGTACATATTAGCTAGGCTTATATGACGAACGTGTCTGAACTTAAAGAGTCCCAATATAAAGTGTACTCGTTGAACACTTGGGTAGCCGGTTAATTTTGATAAAATATAATATTCGATATTATGATTATCAACTAAGATGATCAAGTGTTATTGGATAACATTGATTATTTACTTTGATCTAATTACATTAATTGGATTAATTTAATAATTACACAAGGGCTTAATTGTAAAATCATAATTATCTCTGCCATTTGAGGATATTATGGTAATTGTAAGTATGTAATAATAGGTGGTTTTGGCTTGATTTAATTGGATTAAATTAAGGTGGCAAACATTTAACTAATCTATTTCCTAATCTTTGCTTGATTTAATTAGATTAAATTAAAGTGGGAGACAATGGAGATTAGTCACATCTAATTATACATATTGGGACAAATTAGATTAAGCTCACTTAAAAGTTGATAACAACTTTTATTAATTAAAAATTGCCTAAGTTTTGCTATAAATAACAAGCTTTAGGAAGGTTTTAATTACAAGTACAAATACAAGCAAATTCTTAGAGAAATTAGTCTCAGTTAGAGAAGTGTTTAGAGAAGCTTGTGAGGTCTCTACAACATTTCATTTAGGAGAAATCAAGATTGGATCTTGAAGTGAAGCTTGGTAGCATTGGAAAGAAGATTGGATCTTGAAGTCAAGCTTGCACACCTTGGAGGTTCTCCAAAAATTTCAACAAGGAGAAGTAGATTGGATCTTGTATCAAGCTTAGTAAGTAATGTTTAATCTTCTCCTAAGCTATGTTCATTTGTGTATTAGATGCATGATCACATAGCTTAATGTTAAAATAATACTAATCAATTGTGTTAGGATACTTTAGAAGTATAAACACAACATGCTTATAATTTAGGTCAAAGATGTTCATGTTGGACATGGAACAATTAATTAGAGTTTGGAACTCTAGATTAAAACTTAGAGCTATGGCTACCATTCTAGAATCACTTGACCACTTTTCGGTGACCTAGAATTGTTCACGCAATATTTCTTATTGGGATTCTAATTTTGTTTGTGTATTGGATTCAAAATTTACGCAAGTGCGTATTTAGAATAAATTTATGTTTTTGTAAAAATATTTGATATTTTGAAAAACTTGATTTTTATTCTATAACATGTGTTGATGTTGGTTTTGATGTTAAAATTAAATTTTGAGTGTTTTTGAAGTGTTTAGGAAGAACCAGAATAGATTAGGGTAAAATATCTTAATCCTTTCAGCTCACTGGAAAGTAAGCTGAAGGAGAAAAAGAAATGAAATTTAAAAAAAAAAAACAAGTCTTGCATGCGCTGCGCGCGATAATTTTATTTTGCTTCGTTCTGGAGCTTCCGGACTCCGATTCAGTCCCGATTTTTTCCTATACACTCCTAATGGGATATATTATTTTATTAAATAATTGAAAATTACACACATACTTTATATCCATGGGTTAGACCCATTTATACTGCATAGGGCACCGATCCGACCCTAGGGGTTCCACAACTGTCCCAACAATACCAATATAAAAGGGCCTCAGTGGAATGAATCCGACCCCAAGCTAATAATAAATATGGCCACAAGGGAATGTTCCCTCCTTGTGCCTTGCAATAATATGGCCTCGGCGGAACGAATGTTGCCTCGAGCCATTATAATCACTTGGCCACAAGGGAATATTCTATCATTGTGTCTTGCAATAAGATAGCTCCGATGGAACAAATGCAGTCCCGAGCCATTAATAAATATGGCCACAATGGAATTTTTCATCATTGTTCCATTCAATAAGATGGCCTCGGTGGAACGAATGCAACCCCAAACCATTAATAAATCTGACCGCAATGGAATGTTCTCTCATTGTGACTTTCAATGAGATGACATTGGCAGAAAAAATGCAGCCCCGAGCCATTATAATCACTTGGCCACAAGGGAATTTTTTATGCTTGTGCCTCTTAAATAACACGGTATCAGTGGAATAAATGCAGCCCTGAGCCATTATAATAACTTGGCTACAAGGGAATGTTCCCTAATTGTGCCTCTTAAATAACATGGCCTCAGCGGAACGAATACAGTCTCGATCCATTATAATCATAATAAAAAAAGATCATGGGATTCATCCTCAAGCCGTCCTTACGAACACTGGTAGTGGCGTCTCATACTAAGTCGTGTAAAAATAAAATAAAAAATGAAAAATATAACAGGTTGATGTATCACACACTCCAAATCGATCCAAAAATATCAATGTTCTGCCCTTTGTTATCTAAAATAATAATTTTGAACTTCACAGTCCAAACGTCTCGATGAATCGAGCTATCGATCAAGGGGCAGCCAATGCCATGGGGGAATTTTCCCTCATACTAGGTAGGCCCCAAGTCTGCAAATCCCACTAAGCCCTTCTAGCCTTTCCCATGCTATGCTCCGACGAATTCAAAAAATGGACGATCAGTGCTATAAGGGCATTATCTCTCCCCATGCTAGGCAAATCTCGAGGCTATAAATGCCATAGAGGCTAGTGGGCCTTGCCCGTGCTATGCACCTTCGACACTCTCTACGGGTGTCAAATTCCATAGGGAATTATCCCTCCCCATGCTATGCAAACCCATGGCTACAAATGCCACGGAGTCCCGTGGGCCTTACATGTGCTATACACCTCCGACATTCTCTACGGGTGAAAAATTCCATAGGGGAAATATCCTTACATAAGTTATGCAAACCCAAGGGTACCGTAGTATCTCGCAGATTGTCTTCCATCCATGCATGCTATGATTACTTTAGGGCACCAAACTGTTGGGGTTGGTGCTCAGAGCGCCAATCCGGACCGTATTTATGTATGATTCATGAATACGAACATCCCCTTATTCCATAATATTACTTATTTATGGTTGCACCTCTTGTTCTTATATACGTATTCGATCTGATTTGATTAGATTGAAACTAAATGTGGTTTAGTGATATGTATAATTTTAGACAAAGGCCCGATAATATATAATGCAGTACACAGTTACAAAGTTAGTTTGTAATTGACATTGGGAAGTGTCACTGTTATATGAATATTATCAAACATAGTTCCTGGTCAAGATTTGCTAACATGGGTCGGTTAGTCAAATCCGTTGAGACCAGTACATGTCGTATATCGAGACTTGGTCTGATGGTTTATCCCAATGAACCATGAGTCTAGGGAGACTCGTATAGACGTGTAGGTGTTTATAGTGGATAAACACTGAACGGCTCACCGAAGATTCTTAATGGATGGTACACCAACGTCAATAAGAATCTTCTCGGGTTGAGTAGCATAGTGGTCCTTCGACTTGAGATACCACTGTGGATGTATGAGACATCCTCCACACTTAGATGGCAGTCACGTCACCGATCTATTTAGATCAGACCTCCGCCTGTTCGTTGGGTGTGGACCGATCCCATAGGATCCTGTGTGTGTCAAGATAGGATCCGTCAGTTCTGTGTACAGAGCATAGGTAGTCCATATATAATTAGCAGTCTGTTAAATCTGTGGCCACAGTATACATCGGAAGTAAGTTCCGAGTGTTATTTAAAGATTGCTAATAGATACGTCGACGAGATAATACCTATAGAGATTTGACGTTTACATCTATATCTCTGGGATTATCTGGATACCTGTGACAGAGGGATTATACGTATGCAATGACCTCGACCTGTATGATTCAGCTAGTTTATCCGTGATCGTCATAATCTACGGGTGGATAGATTATGGACATGAAATTGGATTTCGTGACGGATATACCTGAATCTAGAGAGTCTCAATAATGAAACATACTCGTAGAGCACTAGAGAAACATTTATGAATAATGATGATTATTTATAAATCGTTTAATCGTTAAACAAAAATACATGCGAACGGGCCGAACCGTCATTTCCTAATTAATGTGTATTTGTATTTAATATATGATATTATTAAATACACATTAATAAATAGTCAAATAAAGGTATTTGACATATATCATTAATATATGTATTTGAGATATTTAAAGTAAATATAATACATATGTTTGATATATTTGTATTTAATTAATTATTTAATTATTTAATTGATAAATGATTAATATAATTAAAATATAAATATATCACCAAATGATAAAGTTAGGAAATGATTATAAGTGTAAATGTTTGACTTTACATTAAAGGAAAAGGTTGTCAAATTGATTTTGACTTCTTAAGATATTTGTTCAAAATTGTTTGAAAAATAAAATATCTTTTTTCTTTATTTCTTCATATTTCGGCCATACACTTAAAATATAAGAGTTATATTTTTCTTAGTTGCATTTGTTGACTTAATTAAATATCTAATAAAGTGTTATTAAGATATTTGTGCAAGTTGATTAATGTAAAGTGAAATGAAATTGAAATTACAAACTTGTATTTCCTTTAGTGAATTTCGGCCAAGGCCATTTTGATATAAGTATATATTGTTTTTTCATTTCATTCTTCTTAACCTAATACACTTTAAAGAAAAACTCCATTAATGGAAGCAAAGGAAGCTTGTGAGAAAGAAAGAAGAAATCAAAGAAAGCTTGGATTTTAGTAAGTTTTTCCAACTTGCTATTAGAAAGGAAAATGTTCCTTAGGATCTAGTCTTTAACATATGATATTCTTAGGTTATTTCTTTCTTTATTCCTTGTGTTTTTGTTGATGGAAGTTTTGATGGAAGTGTTGAGCATGTATGATGAAGGAAGGTTGTGACTATTGTAGTTATAAGCTTTCTTTTAAGGTTTTGGAAACCATGTTGCTAATCTAGAGTTGTTGACCCACTCTTAGATGACCTAGATTTGATCTTGAGTTGTTTCATTGTGTTGAGACTTTGATTGGATGGAAGAAACATGATTGAAGTAATTGATTTAACCAATTTGGTCTAATTTGTCCAATTTGAAGAAATTGAAAAATTAGGGTTCATGACCAATTCCAAATTTGGGGGTTTTTCATATATGTTTTGTATTTGGATGTGTATATGATGCATATAAAGTTTCATGTTGATTGGATTACATCTTGATGTGTTTTTGAGACATGAAATGACCAAATGGACAAAAGGCACACCTTGGAGGTGCCTCGGCCAAGGATTAGATTTGGGGATTTTTGGTGCTTTTGGTGTTTTGATGTTTTGAACATGCTAAGTTCATCTTAGAAATGATTTAGAATCATTCAAAATTGATTAGATCAATTTCGGACTAAAATGGACAAAATACCAATGTAAGGGCATTTCGGTAAATTCACTTGAATATGATTCATTTGAATTTTATTTCATAATTTGATTATTGGATAATTAAATAAATATGTTTATTTAATTAATCTGAGAAAAAGTTTTGAAATCGGAAGATACGATCTTCCGCCGCTTCCGCTGCGTTACCGGATATTCCCCCTAAAACCCCTACACAAACGCCACACAGGTCTTTAATGTCTTTGGTCTTCGAAGGTGCAAAATGTCGGGTACTGACGTTCCAACCCGGGGTGTTTAAAAATGATATTGGGGTTGGTGTTCCACGGGGGTACGGGCTTTCCGCACATATTTTTACATCTTTTTGTAATGTCGAGCATGAATACTTCTCAAGAATATCAAATAAGTCTTTCCCACTTAAATAATAAACAAACGTATAAATGTACAAGTTCTTATTCGTAAAGGAAAAGCCATTTTATATTCTCGGGATCTACTTCTCTTCTTGCATCTTTCCGTGGGTCATTGTGAGAGATGCTCTATTGAAAATACCTTCTTATTATTTATGTATTTCAGAGCTTTTGAGTCAGGTGTCATCTAAGTGCTCCAAGTGATAGGAAACTGACTTTATGACTTCTGAAACTTTGTATGACTCTTTCCATTTTGTTCCAATGGAGCATTCCTCGGGTTTCTTTATATTGAGAGTGACCCTCCTTAAAATCAAGTCCTCGGGACGAAAGGTTCGCACCCGAACCCTATTATTGTAAAAATGGGTCATCATTTGCTGATAAGCTGCCACTATGAGTGTTGACCTCTATCTCTTCTCCTCGACCAGGTCAATGAGGTGCCTAAGAAGGTCTTCATTTAGTTCTTCTGTAAAATATTGGACCTTATGGGTCGTCATCCCGACCTCTGTTGGGATTACTGCCTCATATTTGTAAGCCAGCGAGAAAGAAGTTTATCATGTGGAGTCTTTGTAAGTTGTCCGATGCGACCATAAGACTTATGGCAGCTCCTCAACCCATAAACTATTGCATGACCCAAACCAGGATTTTATATTACTATTGATAGTTTTGTTTGCCGCCTCAACTTGCCCATTAGACTTCAGATGAGCAGGTGATGCAAATCTTAAAGCAATTTGGAGGTCATCACAAAACTTCTTGAAGCATGAGTTATCAAATTGCTTCCTGTTATCTATAATGATGGCTCGAGGAATCACGAACCGGCAAACTATGTTCTCTTCCCAAAGTCTGTGACCTTCTTCTCAGTTATGGTTAACAATGGTTCTACCTCTACCCACTTAATAAAGTAATCAATGACCACAATTGCATATTTGGCATGACCTCTTCCCGTAGGCATAGGTCTAATAAGATCCAACCCCCATTGAGCAAACGGCCAAATACTTGACAATGTGGTAAACTACTTGGGTGGTTGTTGAGGTACATTAGTATTCTTCTGACACCTATCATATGCTTGGGCCACTCTAAACCCATCCTGATGTATTGTTGGCTAGAAAAATCCAATCTGAGTACTTTTTGGGCATTTGACTTCCCACTAGCGTGGTTTCCACAAATTCCTTCATGAATTTCTCTAAGTATGTAATTTGCCTCCTCTACCCTAAGATACCTAAGATACGGCATCACGTAACCCCTTTAATAAATCACCATATCTATCATAAAAAAACGTGCGCTCCGATATTTCAACCTTCATGCCTCATTCTTATCACATACTAAGTCTCCAAACTCTAGGTAACTCTTGACCGGGTCCATCAACTCATCTATCTCCATCATACTGAAGTCTCCCACACTCATAGGCTTTAAATATTGGTATATATACCCTAGAGCTTCATGTATTGTAAACAGAATTTTTTATTGAAATAAAAGATGCATTATTCATTTATCAAAATTATTTAATTTAAATCGCATATTGTAAATTGTCTCGTTTACCCCTTGATTACTCATGTGCTTTCAGAACTTAGTGTATGAGTGTCATACACAAGAGTATTTAAGTCCGAAGTTAGCAATCTAAAACATTTCATAGAGAGTAAGGAAAATGGGTACTTTGTTTATAGTTTATCTATAGTTGCGGTCCATTATATACTTGTATAACGACCTTGATCTGGGATCGTTCATGTGGCGACTTGGGAATGAAGGCACATTGTATGATGTGATCATATAGGACTGGATCCAGATAGAAATGAATATCTTATAATATCTATTAACTAAAGAAATTCATTTTAATCTACTAGATGGTCATATATGGATTAATCTTAATCCTACGTGTACTACGAACTCCTACATGGCAGACTATATCTTTTGATTTACTAAAGTGAGGTTGGTGAAGCAGACTCAGCCAATAACTAAGTATTTTAGGGACATGATTTGGTGTGTAGCTGGGAACGTTTTATATAAACATAGAGTTCATTTTTTCTTACGAGAATTAGAAGAGTATCTTTCTTAAGGGTTGATTCAGTACTTGAACGATTAGAGCACTCAAGTTTTTCTATTGTGAATAGAAATATTTATATTTATAATAGTTATGAATAAATTGTTCATTAGAGAATCAATGGTACTTAAGGTATAAAATAATTAGAGGGGTATAACAGACTTATAACCCGACTCTAATTATGCGATACTCATGAAAGACCAATATGTATGTAATGACTATATCGATGGACACCGAAGTTGTTCGGCATATATTTTCCATCTACGGCAACGAGAGTTCAGCTTTGAGTTTTTAGTGGAATAACACGAAATTAATAATTCAAAATATTTAAATAAAAAGTTTAATTAATATTTTGGGATTATTGGAGCTAAGAACTGTACGTCCATTTGATCCCTGTGATAGCTCGATAAACTGTAGCAAACCTAATATAATTGGATTGTCTAATTATATGCTCACATAAATATATTTATATATTATTAATGTGATTAATAATATAATTTGTCACAAATGAAATCTATATTAAATTAGTTTAATATGATATTTTCTAGAATTCTATGATTATGAGATAATCAAATTATAATTATGAGATAATTATTACATCATTAATGATAATGCTAGATTTTGAGATAATCAAGTAATAATTATGAGATAATTATTACATCATAATTATGATAATTATATCATTATAAAGACATCATAATTATGATAATTATATCATTATAAAGATAATGGTATATGCATTATCTTGGAGACAAGTTCATATGACTCACCATACTCTCCAGCATTTTATGTCTAATTAGGTATGCCCTAATTACCTAACTTTTGTCTACTTCACATGTCTTTACTTGGCATTTCACTTAATTGTGTTTGTCGTTACAAAAGAATGACATATGAGGATTATAGTTGTTGGATTTGAAAATAATAAAAATACTATCATTTTTGCCTCAAGGGTTGAGTAAGAGAGTGAGTGGGTTTTGTTGAGATTCTTTCAAGTGTTGGGTGAAACTTCTTCTAATTTTTCTTAAGTGTTAAGAAAATAGTAGAGAGAAAATAAAGTGAATAAGAACATAATCTTCTTCATTCATCATTTCAAAAAGCCATAACATTAAAGAGAGAGTTTCTCCTTAATTCTATCAAGTGTTGAAAGAATTAAAAGAAATGATTTGTGACAACATACTACTCTAAAGAGTTTAGAGAAGAATCTTTGTGAGTGAAGCCCAAACTTCGGTTTGTTGGTTTCGAGATATAGTTTGGAAGATCAGGTGGTAGATCCAAG
>SKCR01027798.1:0-33894 GCA_019454045.1 Zanthoxylum bungeanum
TTTTAGACCATTGGATGTGTATTTTGATTTGTGATTTAATTAGATTGAAATCAAAATTGATGATAAAATGAATGAAATGCCGAGCATATAATGACTTGATTTTGTTTCAATTGTGTTGGACATGAATTGAATATAATAAAGCATGATTAATTAATTAAATTGGTGTTTTGGAAATGTTAATTTAACTAATTAATTATAGCTATACACTTTAATTAAATAAATTGTGATATTTGGAATATTGGAATTTAATTAATTAGGTTTTAATTTGGAATTGGGCTAAAATTGTTATATTTGGGCCTAATGGGCTTGGTTGGGCCAAGTTGGTTTAGGACAATTGGATTGGATCCAAATTGGGCCTAAAACCATTCCATTAAATCCAATATAATAAATGGGCCTTTTAAATTTAATTGAGCCTGATGGGCCGAAATTAATTTTATGGAAAATAGGGTGATTCATTTATTGGGCCTTGACATTTGGGTTTGACCCATATTGGCCAAAGCTCATGCCTTATGAATTAATTAAAAGCCCATTAGACTTTAATTAAATTGATATTTGATGTTAATTGGGCTTTTGAGACCCATTAAGATTGGATTTAGAATCTAAGTCTAAAAGGCACATTAATAAAGTGTAATTATTTAATTTGGAATTAAATAAGAATTAGTATTGAATACAAATTAATCGAATTTAAAATTATAGTTCGATATAATTCAAGAATACGCACTTTGAGTACTTATTCTTAAACGAGTTAGACTCGCGCAAATCAAATCGTTGTTTGAACATTGGATGATCATTTAATTCAAAGATTAATTAATTGGATTAGATTGATTGAATAACATGTTTTGTGTGAATACATGGATGTATTGTATGAATAATGTAAATCAGATGGATATTAGACGGGTGAGGGCAATTTTTGAAATTGTTGTAATAAATTTAGAATTTATTAAATTGGACCTGCGTGTCCAGCCTTTATCTCTTGACTCTTTGTAATTCTCTTCTCACCAATTCCCCTCAATGTAATGAGGTTTCTTTATTGTATTATGTAATTGGGTAGAAGTTAGAATTGTGCTAGCTGGGAGAGGAAATAGAGTGATTTGTTCTAGGAACAATTTGTTAAGTATCCATCCGCATATCATTATTATTTTAATTCGCGCCTTATTATGCTTTTAGAATGCATGCTTAAGGGTGTATGATGAGACCTAATCAAAGATAATAAATTGGTTTCCAATTTACGCGAAAAACCCTCAATCAAATATTAAGCATTTTTCCTTCCATTGAGTGATTCTCTCTCAAGATCCAAGATTGTCACTGGTTTATTGGCCAAAGTCAAGACCTTTGTCCATCGCGGATGTATTTGAATCATGAAAGCTTTGTTCCATATCGTACGCCTTGGACAAGTTGTGATTTGTTGGCCAAAGTCAATGTCACTTCTTGTTCATCGGCCTCGATTACGAAGCTTTCTCATTGTCAATGGGTCATGCTTAACAGGTTTCATTAAGCTTGTTGAGCCAAAGCCAAGACTTACTTGATTCAGGGGAAAAGGTTAGGCAATATATCGGATATATTGGCATATATTGGATATATGTTTCGGACTTGAAGTCCACCTACTGGATCTAGGAATTGGATGTGATCCAATTGATCTTAGAGATCTACCTAGTTAAGTTTCATATAACTTATTGGCCAAAGTCAAGGTTGTGTCTTATTTAACGGGATCCTAGCCCACTATGAAACTAGGTTTCCCGAGTACTCCACAGAGGATTAGAGACTCGCCGAAAAATAGTGGGAGGCAAGTATTAATTTGCAATTTTGTTTAGATACTTGCCAATACGCGCTCATTTCATTTTTCGTCATTAAATTTTTTCTTATATATTAGTTGGACTAATATTCAATTGTTGTTTTAATTAAACAGTTGGACTGTATTCAAACTACTTCATTTATAGTTGATTATATATTTGGATTATAATAATCAATATATTTGAATTTAACCAATCAAATAATATTTGATTATATAGTTAGACTATAGTAATCATTATATTCTATTATACCTGAAATTGTTGATTGGATAGTTGGACTATTGGAATCAAGATAAGTGAAAGATTAGCGTTAAAAACATAATCCTGGGTGAAAATGTCTTTAAGCGGCTTTAATTTTCAAATTCGAAATAGAATTTCGGGATAGTACTGGGAGATGAGAAGTTAATCTATTTGATAGAGCGACATCTCGGGCCTAAGCCCGGAGTTGAGCAAATAGTAGAGCATGAGCTTTGGAAAACTCATCGTGATGATAACTTTAGTGCTCAATCCGTTATACTTGCCGTAAAGACTCATTAATTTCTTCGTCAAAACTAAGGATTAGTTCCTTATAGTATGATATTGAAATTGAAGGATCTTCATAGATCTATTCTTAGATCTTAGAAGTACTGATTGCAAAAGAAAACTCTTGGAGAGTTAATGGCTATGCTCAATGAGACAGAGCCAAAGCTTGTAAAAGGGCAAGAAGCGCAAGGCGCATCTTACTTCAACATCCCAGAAGGCCAAGGCTTCTGGGGGTGTGAAGAAAAGGGCAAAGGAAAAATCGTCACAGTCTTCTAGGAAGACAAAAGACATATCCCAAGATGTCTGCCTAAAATGTGGCAAACGGGGTCACTAGAAGCGTGACTGTCATATGGACAAGGCAAACATGAAGGAAGTGAAGACGGGCAAGGCTCCGGCTTCAGATATGTTTGTATAAACATGTCCACTGTTGGTTTTAAAATTGGATTTTAGATACTGGATGTGGAACATAAATAAATGTACTGATGTGCGGGATCTGCTTATTAGTAGGAGACTGGCTTCAGTTGAGATCGACCTATGAGTCAAAAATAAGACATGAGTCGTTGTTTTGGTCGTAGAAACCTAAGTTTTGAAACTGCCCTTTTGGGCATGTACTTAAATTAGGAAATTATTACAATGTATCTAGTTTAACTATGAACATTATCTCTGTATCTAGTTTAACCCGTTGCGAGTATACCTTTATATTCTAGAACACTAAGTGTCTTGTTTATAAATATGATATTGAGATAAGCACATTAGATGTGAATAACAGTATTTATATTTAGAATATAAATGAATCTCAAACATATAATATGACAAACAAAAGCTCAAACTTTATAAATGTGTTGAGACTTAAAAGTGGCATTGTTGTCTGGGACACATTAAACAAGACTCGTATATCCACACTTTCGAAGATTGGATACTAGGATGGATTTGATTCTAATTCAAATGATGTCTACGAATCTAGTTTATTAGGCAAAGTGCCTAAAAAATCTTTTACTTGGTAAAAGTGCAAGTGCCACCGATCTGTTAGCCCTCGTTCATTGTGACGTAAGTGGGCCCATGTCTAGCTAGGCTAAAAGGTGGATATAAATACTTCGTAACCTTTACGGTTGTGGCATCACGTTACGGTTATGTATATCTTATAAAACACAAGTCAGAAACTTTTGAGTAATTCAAAGAGTTTCGACACGAAGTAAGAAAACAGACCGGTAAAAGTATTAAAAATATTACGGTCGGACCATAGTGTAAAATACTTACACATATTAGTTTCAAGATTACACGAAAAGTATGGTATTCTTTCACAGTGGACTCCTCCCGGGACACCTCAATTTGATGGTGTGTCCGAACAGAGAAATCGAACTTTGTTGGACATGGTAAGGTTAATGATGAGTCGCTCTGAGCTACCATTTTCCTTCATAGGATATGCATTAAACAGTGCAATACTTATTTTGAATAAGGTTCCATGTAAATTTGTTCGACAGACTTCATATTAGATATGAATAGAAAGAAACCGGGTTTCTCATTCCTGAAGATTTGGGATGCTGGGCATATAATTGAATGTTTGGATGGTACCAAACTAGAACCCAAATCGGATAAGTGTCTATTTGTGGGTTGTCCTAGGGAAACCAAAGTATAGTACTTATACAACTCACAAGAGAACAATGTAATTGTTACTCTCCATGTAGTTTTCCAAAGAGGAATTCCTATATGCAGTGGTAAGTTGTAGGAAAGTAAAACTCGATGAAAATCGGAGTAATACTGTTCCAGGCACTGAGTCCTCACGGAACATCAACAGTTCATCATGGATGAAACTATACCAATAATCTTCGAATACACAAGAACCTCGTAGCTTGGAGAGAGTCAGAAAACAACCTGTCAGGTATGGGTTTCTGATTTCACCTCATGTAGATATCAATCTTATTGAGGAAGATGAACCAGCTACGTATGAGGAAGTGATACAAGGTATCGACTACTTTTATGGCAAAATGCCATGAAGTCCGAAATGGATTCTATGTATACAACTAAGTTTGGACACTGGTTGATGTACCAGAAGGCATTGTGCCTATTGGTACTATATATGTCTTCAAGGAAGATATACATGGATGGAAACATACAAATGTACACTGCTAGGCTTGTACAGAAAGGGTATCGTCAACAACATAGTGTCGACTTCGATGAAATTTTTTCAACCTGTTTCCATGATTAAATCCATTTGGATAATGCTTGCTAATTCTGCATATTTCATTTATGAAATATGGCATATGGACGTCAAAATCGCTTTCCTTAAACGGAAATCTTTTGGAGGATGTTTATATACATCCTGACGGTTTTGGCGGGCCAAAACATGCAAACAAGGTTTACAAGTCAAATCAATCCATTTATAGATTGAAGCAAGCATAGGGTTCTTGGAACCAACGTTTTGATGAGATCATAATGGTATATGATTTCGTTCAAAACGAATATGATTCTTGTGTATATAAGAAGGTTAGTGGGAGTGCACTGACAATGAATGTTCTATAGGTTCATGATGTATTGCTTCTTAGCAATAACATTCCCATAATATAATCGGTGAAAGCTTGGCTTTCATTTAAATTCTCCATGAATACCTGGGAGAAGCAGGCTTTATTCTAGGAATAAAGATCTACTGGGATAGATTTAGAAAGTTGCTGACAACCCTCCCATAGCTCGTACATTTTTTGAAATGTATGTGACCTGATGTCTCATATGCTTTGAGCATATGTAGACGCTATAAGGCCGATCCAGGTGATGGTCACTGGATTGATGTTAAGAACATCCTTGAGTATCTTAGACGAACTAAGGATGCATTCTTAAAACATGGAGAATGAGAACTTGAAGTGACTAGGTTCACCGTTGCAAGTTTCCAAACCGATAAAAACGACTGTAAGTCGCAATAAGGGTACATATATAGTTTGAATAATGGAACAGTGAGCTAGAAATCTTCCAAGCAATATACTATTGCCAAATAAATAACAAAAGCGGAACATTGCTGCAGCTGAGGCAGCAAAAGAAGCCTTTTGGATCTATAAAATTCCTAATTAGATTAAGAGTAGTTCTGTTAGCAGCTGGGCTGGGCTACATCATAGGCTAAGGAATCATGGTCTCATCAATGATCCAAGTATGTACTTCGACTAATTCATCTGATTCGTGAGATCATACATCGTGGCGATGTGATGATCAAATAAAACGCATCAGATGATAACATTGCAAATCCGCTGACAAAAACTATTTCTCAGCAGAAGTTTGAGCGACCCGTACATAGTTCAGGTGTAGGATACTTGAGTGATTGGCTATAGGCCAAGTGGGAGATTGTTGGACAATTATTACCTATAGCATCACTATTTGTAAAGAACATGGTGTTGTTGTATAAATTAACTATGTGACAAAGGAAATTGCTCTTTTATCATTTGTAATTAGATTACCAAGATATATATAAATGATAAAAGTCCATATGATTATTACCAGATCAATTAGTTATGAGACAATATTAATCCACTAAGGTTAATATTATCTCATAACTAATGGTCCCTTACTCATGCCACTTGTAATAAAATGATTTGTGCAATAACTTAACTGAGTCTATGCAACATATATATCCAATAATAACTAGATCTAGTTCAAATTCATAAAAATAAGTCCTATGTCATGCTTTAAAAGTAAGTCATCATAACGGAAAACATACGATATCACACAAAAATATCATAAGCATGTTAAATTATCAAACACGGAAAATAAATAACCACCTAAACATAAACGTAGATTAAATTCCTGTTGTGAAAGAAAGTACCTAAATCATGCATAAAGAAACAATATACTAACAACTAAATCATGCTTAGAAATAGATAACATACTAACGACTTAAATAAATAACATGCTAACGACTAATCATGCTCAAACACAAGATTGGACGAAACGAAATATGTGTGTATCTCAAGTGGTACATGGCATTGTATCCCGAGTGCAAACCGTAATATCGTCCTTTCGGATTCAGCTACGGAATATACGTCCGGGTTTCCATCCGATATACCGCAAGAGAGAACACATATTCTGTTCGCCCGTAAATCACATTATGCACCAATTCACAATACTCAAGCGAAACAAAGTAATAAAATAACTAAAAATAAAGGATAATAAATAAAAGGGTGCCCTCGGGTCTAACCTCTTTAGTCGTCTCTCGGAAGTGCGGTGTGCGGTTGTCGGAAGGGTTGATGCTCTGCAACTCTTCCGGTTCACTGGTTCAACATTTTCCTTCGCTGTTTCGCTGTTTGGGCTGCTGTTTTTACTCCGTTTCGCTGCTGTTTTGGTTGTATTTTCTGGTCACTATTTTTGCTGTATTAAGGGACTGTTTTTGCGGTTGTTTTAGGGGTATTGGGGCTGCAGTTTAGGGCTGTTTTTGTCTCAGTTTGCTTGAGTCATCACGGCTGGCTTGTGTTTTCGTGTTTAGGGTCTTGCAGTGAGTGTCTTCGTGGCTTAAGGGGTTTTTTTGTCACTTACGTCTTGTTGCTTTATGGGACGTGATGGTTGTGTGGCTCGGCTTTGGTTTGTTACTTCACGTGGCTTAGTTTGTGCTTGCATTTGGCGAATGTCGGGTTGTCTTATCTTTTTGTGGCTGCGTGGATGTTCGGGTCTGATCGTGGTGTGAGGGTTGTGAGTTGTGAGTTTTGTGTTTTGCCGAGAGGCTAGGGTGTGGCTATGGCGTCATGTGAATGGTTTGCAAAGAGTGATTGGTGTGGAGGATCCCAAATGGTGCGAGGGTTGATTTGTTTATAGGTTTAGGGTTCTGTCGATGCCGAGAGTGTTGGAGATTCTAAGCATCCCAAGATCAATAATCAAGCATGAAACATAAGTGAATACAATCGAGAAAGTCGCGGAATACTTACATCGAGCGGTTGAGCGACGCTTTGACGAACAAAATTTATTTTCTGCCTTCATGGACTGTCACGGCAGTGGCTGTTTGGGACTGCTCCATTTTTGGCTTCAAGCTCCAAGAATCAAGCTCCAAGCTTCGTCAAATGATTCCCGACTCATGGGTGGACTTCCCTATCACCTTCCCGTGTCTCTCGGAGTGCTAGCTCTCTTGATTTTTGCCACAAAAACCAAGCACTTGCTTCCCATTTTCTTCAAGAGTCACGGCAGTTCACTGCCACCAGAAGAAAAAAATAGCCCATGTTGGGCGAGACAAAGAGAGAAGAATTGGCTCCCAATTCGTGAGAGAAGAGAGAGAGTGAGAGAAGTTGTGTATTAGTGAATTAGATTTCCAAAATCCAATAATAAAAGATATACAAAAATTTTGTAAAAGCTTTCCAAAAGTCAACACAATTTTGGCTCCAAAATAGCATTAAATGCTAGCCATCAACTTCCATCAATCAATCCATCAATCAATCAAATCAATTGACAAGTTGTCACATCACTCAAAGTGACTAATGATTTGACGCTTGATGCGACTAACGATTTGACGCTTGATTTGACTTGTGTGCCGCACTCGAATTCGAAATGCGAATGCGCTCGCAAACAATCCCGGGCTCGGGTTCGCTAATTCCAAATTAACGAATTTTCCGTTGCGTCATAATTAAATGATTACGCCTAGCGAAGTCACTATTCACGTCGCTAACAAATTAATTCTAAATTAATTCGTTCGCCCGAATTAAAATCTAATTTTAATTCTGCGTCGAAATCCAATTTCGTTTAATATATCGAATATATTAATTTATCGATTAATTCCAAATTAATCGTTATCTCTCTTTAAATGATATTTTATCCCAGATAAAATATCTCCGCAATTAATCCCAGATTAATTTTCTTTCTCATCTAATTAATCCCAGATTAATTAAAGTGCGAGTCATACATCATCGGTGAATCTTTGGGAAGCGACCCATGAGATCCCCAGATATGTTGGTAGTAAAATCGGTCGTCGGACTATCCGAATACGTAAGTACCTCGTACTACGTTTATACCGATTTACAAGACAAGGTTGGCATCTAGCAAAGCGCCATGCCTACCCAATTCTCCGTAAATATCCTTACAGGGTTAAAGGATCTATATCAGGTGTAGTATACGTGGTATTGTGTATTTCTGTCCAGTATCGGATGATCACATGCAAGGCCTGGGGCTGGTACAGTGTCTACCCCGTACGAAGCATATATCGGATGACGAGCAACTAGTCTTTTTAAAATCGGATAATCATGACCAAGTCATATTATCCTTACGGTTGCAACCTTTTTAGATAACCAGTTCTGTATCTCTGCGCTATCATCATCTCCATATGACTGGAGTGACACTTCCGTCTTGACATCACACCCAACACACTACGATTCTCAATATACACAGCATTGGCATACACAGTGCCTGTTAAAGCCCTGGACGACCGCAACCAAAGTATATTGATTGTCGCAAGTATTAGCGGTGCAAGTCTCAAGTTAAGACCAAATACACCTACCCTGATTTCGGACTTCCATAGACACATAGTCATACTACCAATAGAATTCTGATGGGGTCTATCCAGAGCAAAGATGTTTCCCGTACCATCGGTGAAACACAACCTCCTATTACATTGCATGCGTATCTTATACCCAAAATATATGAGAACTATGCCATTGTGCCCTCACAACGCGCACAAGTGTAATACTAGTCTTTTACGCATTCATCGATGTCCAATCTCGATAATGCTCTGACTAGGGATATTTAATGATTTATCCTTCGTGGATTGATACTGTCTCATATCATTCTCAATCCAGGAACAAATCACAGGGACCTCTTATCATTTATATTTCTAGGTGATCTAATCACAAATGATAAGAGTGCAATCTCCTTTGTCACATAGTTAATTTGTACAACAACACCATGATCTGTACAAATAGTGACGCTATGGGTCATAATTGTCCAACAATCTCCCACTTGGCCTATAGCCAGTCACTCGAGTGTCTTACACCAGAACTATGTACGGTTGGCTCAAATAGCTGAAGAAATGCTTTCGTCAGCGGATTTGCATGATTATCGTCTGATGTGATTTATACGATCATCACATCGCCACGATGTATGATCCGAACGAATCAGATGAATATCGAAGTATATATCTGGATCGTTGATGAGACCATTAATTCTTTAGCTTGTGCTCAAGCCTAGCTCAGCTGCTAACAGAATTATATCTAATCTAATTAGATTTATTATCGACCCAAATGGCTTCTATTGCCGCTTCAGCTGCAGCAATAACCCGCATTTGTTGTTTATTTGGCAACAGTATCTGGCTTGGAAGATTTCCAGCTCACTGTTCCGTTATTGAAACTGTATAGTACTGTTTGCGACTTTTAGTCGTCTTATCGGTTTAGGAAACTTGCAGTAGTGATCCCAGTCACTTCAAGTTCTCCTTCTCCATAGACTAAGACAATATTCTTAGATCTCTAAGATACTAAAGGATATTCTTAACTTCAATCCAGTGACTATCACTCGGATTGGCCTGTTTGTGACTCCATATGCTCAAAGCGTATGAGACACCAGGTCACGTACATTTTTCAATGTACGATTTCTCGGAGAGTTTTCTGAAAGCCAAGCTTTCACCGATTTTATTATGGGAATATCATTTCCAAGAAATGACATATTATCATTATTCATATAGGACAGCCACTGTCAGTGCGTTCCCACTAACCCTCTTATATACATAAGAATCTTTTTCATTTTGAATTAAATCATACTCCATTATGATTATATCAAAACGATAATTCCAAGAACCTATACTTGCTTCAATCCAAACATGGATCGAATAACCTGCAAACCTTGTTTGCTAGTTATGGTACTACAAAATCGACAGGATGTTATAAACATCCTCTAAAAGGTTTCCTTCTCAGGAAAGCAATTTTCTCGTTCAGCTGTTATATTTCATACATGAAACATGCAGCTTTAGCAAGCATTATCCAAATGGATTTACCATAGCAACAGGTAAAAGGTTGTATCATAATCAACATAATGTTGATAACGATACATTTCCGCTAAAAGCCTAGCTTTATACGTTGGTATGTTGCAATCCATGTATGTTTTCCTTGAAGTCTTATAGTACCAATAGGCATAACGCCTTGGGGTACATCAACTAGTATCCAAACTTAGTTGATATACATGGAATCCATTTCGGATTCATGACACTTTGTCATAATAGGGAGTCGATACCTTGTATCACTTCCTCATACGTAGTCAGTTGGTATTCCTCAATAAGATAGACATCTTTATGAGGTGAGATCAGAAACCCATACCCCAGGTTGTTTTCTGACTCTTTCCGATCTACGCGGTTCTTGTGTATTCGAAGATTACTGGTATAGTTTCATCTTCGATGAACTATTTGTGTTCCATTAGGATTCGGTGCCTTGAACAGTATTACTCCGATTTTCATCGAGTTATACTATCCTCCCACTTACCACTGCATACCGGTATTCCTCTTAGGAAAACCGCATGGTGAGCAATAATCTAATTGTTCTCTTGTGAGATGTCTAAGTACTATACTTATGTATCCCTAGGATAACCTACATTTGGCACTTATCCAATTTGGGTTTTAGTTTGGTATCATCCAAACATATGCCTAGCATACCCAAAATTTCAGGAATGCGAAACCATGTTTCTTTCCTGTTCATATCTAATATGAAATCTGTCAAACAGATTTTAATGGAACCTTATTCAAAATAATTTCTGCACTGTTTAAAGCTTATCCGTTGAAGGAAATGGTAGCTCAGAGCGACTCATGATTAACCTTATTATGTCCAACAAAATTCGGTTACTCAGTTCGGACACACCGTCAAACTGACGTGTTCCGGGAGGAGTCCACATCCGTAAAGGTCACGAAATATTCATATCCACCTCTAGCCTAGCTAGACATGGACCCACTTGCTTCACTATGAACTAGGGCTAACAGATCTGTGGCATTTGCACTTTTACCAAGTAAATAGTGTTTTAGGCATATTGCCTAATAAACTAGATTCGTAGACTTTATTTGAATGGAATCAATTCCAAAACAGTCCTAGTTCCACTCTTCAAAAGTGTGGATATACGAGTCTTGTTTGATTGCGTCCCAGACAACAATGCCACAATATGTTTCTTCAGATCAAATCAGTCCGAGCTATTTGTTTGTCATGTTATCTATTTGAGATTTATTTATATTCAAAATATAAATTCTGTTATTCACATCTAATGTGTTTATCTCAATATCATCTTTATATAATAAAACACTTTAGTGTTCTTGAATATAAAGCTTCATCCGCAGCGGGTTAAACACTGATATAGAGATAATGTTCCTAGTCAAACAAGTTATATTATAACAGTTTCCAAATTTAGGTACACACCCGAGGGTAGTTCCTAAACTTAGGTATCTACGGTTGAAATAACGATTTTCGTCCCGTTTCCAATCCGCAGATTAAATCTCTATTGAAGTCAGTATCCTGTTCAAAACAGATTCTGAACATCAATATATTTATGTACCACACTAAGTATTTAAAATCTAATTTCAATACTAGTAATGAAAATAATTACTACAAACATATTTGAAGTCAGAGCCTTGCTCGTCTTCAATTCCTTCATGTCTGCTTTGTTCAAACGGCAGTCACGCTTCCGCGATCCCGTTTGCCACATTTAGGCAGACATTTTGGGATATGTCATTTATCTTCCTAGAAGATTATAATGATTTTTCCTTTGCCCTTTTCACATTCCAGAAGCCTTCGGCCAAGCCTAGGCCTTCTAGAATATCGAAGTAAGGTGCGCCTTACACTACTTGCCTTATTGCAAATTTTGACTTTGTCTCCTTGAGAATAGTCATTAACTCTCCAAGAGTTATTTATTACAATTTTAGTACTTCTAAGATCTAAAATAGATCTATGAAGATCCTTCAATTTCTTTATCATACTTTAAGGATCTAATCCTTAGTTCTTATTCAGAAATTAAGGAGTCTACTATGACAAGCTTAATGGATTAAACACTTAAGTTATCATCACATAAATCTTCCAAAGATTATGCTCTACTATTTGCTTAACTCCGGGCTTAAGCCTAATGTGTTATTTTATCAAATAAAGTAACTTATTATTTTCCATGACCAACCTGAAATTTATTCCCAATTTGAAAATTAAGCCATTTAAATACATTTTCCCTAGGATTATGTTTTAAATGTCAATATTTCAATTTTATCTTGATTTTAATAGTCCAACTATTTAATCAACGATTTAGGTATTATTTATTATAATGGTTACAATAGTCCAACTATTTAATCAACTATAATTTAATAGATTAAAATCAATTATATTGATTATTATAATCCAATTATAAAATCAACTATAAATGAATTGTTTGAATATAGTCCAACTATTTAATAAAAACAACATTTAATATTAGTCCAACTAACATTTAATATATTTGACGAAGAATGATATTTGTTTGAGCACGTATGGCGAGTAATGGAACGAATGTTGCAAATTCAATTCTTGCCTCCCACTATTTTTCGGCGAGCCTCTAACCCTCTGTCGAGTACTCGGGAAACCGTGTTTCCTAGTGGGCTAGGATCCCGTTAAATATCACACAATCTTGACTTTGGCCAACAAATTGTATGATAATTAACTAGGTAGATCTCTAAGATCGATTGGATCCAATCCAATTCCTAGATCTGGTAGGGGGACATCCAAGTCCGAAACACATATCTTATATATGCCAAAACATCCAATGTATTGCCTAACCTTTTTCCCCTGAATCAACTAAGCCTTGGCTTTGGCACAACAAACTTAGTGATCCCAGTCAAGCGCGACCCATTGACCATGGAAAGCTTCGTAATCAATGTCGATGGACAAGAAGTGGTCTTAACTTTGGCAAACAAACCACAACTTGGACATGACACTGATATAGAACAAAGCTCTCGTGATTCAAACACATCTTCGACAGATAAAGGCCTTGGCTTTGGCCAACAAGCCAATGCCAGTCTCGGATCTTGAGTGAGAATCACTCAATGGAAGGAAAGACGCTTAATATTTTGTGAGGGTTTTTCGTGTGCAAATTGGCAACCAATTTATTATCTTTGTTAAGGTCTCATCATCATACACCCTTAAACATGCATTCTAAACACATAATAAAGCGCATATGAAAAATAATAATGATATGCGGATGGATACTTTACACAACGATCCTAGATCAAATCTCTCCATTTCTCTCTCCCGCTAGCACATGTATTACTTCTACCCGTTACACTAATTAATTTCTCGAGGGGTGGACTTTTGGTCAACTCGGGTCAAACCGAATAACCAAAATCCAATACGGGAGTTACCCCATAAGCCTAGAAATCAATCTTGGCCCATTAGGCCCAATTAAACTTTAAAGGTCCATTTGTCACATTTGGGCTTTATGGATGCGGTTTTGGGCCCAATTGGATCCAACCAATTTTGCCTAAACCCAACTTTGTACAACAAAGCCCAATAAGCCCATTTACAACACAACAAGCCCAATTTCCAAAATTAGCCCAATTCAATTAAATTGCCAAATTCCAAATTCCAAATTTAATTACCTAGAGTGCATTACACAATTAATTATCCAATTAACATTCCTAAAACATCAATTAGCCTAATTAATCATGCTTATCAAGATTAAATCATGTCCAACATAATTTAACAAAAATCAAACCCAATTACATGCTCTTATGCTCTCGGAAATTTGGGGAATTTTGTCCGATTCAGTTTCAATACAATTAAATTCCACAATCGACATTAAATCATATTCCCGAATGATTTCCAACACATCCAATGATCAAAAATCAAAAATTCCAAGACAACATTTAGGGCACCACATTCGGCCAAGCCTCAACAATTTGGGGAAAAATGATCCAATCCAATTTTCTTGAAATTGATCCAATCATTCTTCAATTCAACATCAATTAAGCATACAAAATCATCCAATTTCATTTAAACATGCTCAAAATCAATTTACCCAAATTTTAACCCTAAACTTTTTTCATGCTTTTAACCATGCTCTTGATACCATTGTTGGAGATTCTAAGCATCCCAAGATCAATAATCAAGCATGAAACATAAGTTAATACAATCGAGAAAGTCGCGGAATACTTACATCGAGCGGTTGAGCGACGCTTTGACGAATAAAATTTCTTTTCTGCCTTCATGGACTGTCACAGTAGTGGCTGTTTTGGACTGCTCCATTTTCGGCTTCAAGCTCCAAGAATCAAGCTCCAAGCTTCATCAAATGATTCTCGGCTCATGGGTGGACTTCCCTATCACATTCGCATGTCTCTCGGAGTGCTAGCTCTCTTTATTTTTGCCACAAAAACCAAGGACTTGCTTCCCATTTTCTTCAAGAGTCACGGCAGTTCACTGCCAACCAGAAGAAAAAAATAGCCCCTGTTGGGCGAGACAAAGAGAGAAGATTTGGCTCCCAATTCGTGAGAGAAGAGAGAGAGTGAGAGAAGTTGTGTATTAGTGAATTAGATTTCCAAAATCCAATAATAAAACATATACAAAAATTTTGTAAAAGCTTTCCAAAAGTCAACACAATTTTGGCTCCAAATAGCATTAAATGCTAGCCATCAACTTCCATCAATCAATCAAATCAATTGACAAGTTGTCACATCACTCAATGCGACTAACGATTTGACGCTTGATGCGACTAACGATTTGACGCTTGATTTGACTTATGTGCCGCACTCGAATTCGAAATCCGAATGCGCTCGCAAATAATCCCGGGCTCGGGTTCGCTAATTCCAAATTAACCAATTTTCCGTTGCGTCGTAATTAAATGATTACGCCTAGCGAAGTCACTATTCACTTCACTAATGAATTAATTCTAAATTAATTCGTTCGCCCGATTTAAAATCTAATTTTAATTCTGCGTCGAAATCCAATTTCGTTTAATATATCGAATATATTAATTTATCGATTAATTCCAAATTAATCGTTATCTCTCTTTAAATGATATTTTATCCCAGATAAAATATCTCTGCAATTAATCCCAGATTAATTTTCTCTCTCATCTTATTAATCCCAGATTAATTAAAATGCGAGTCATACGTCATCGGTGAATCTTTGGGAAGCGACCCATGAGATCCCCAGATATGTTGGTAGTAAATTTGGTCATCGGACTATCCGAACACGTAAGTACCTCGTACTATGTTTATACCGATTTACAAGACAAGGTTGGCCTTTAGCAAAGCGCCATGCCTACCCAATTCTCCAGAAACATCCTTACAGGAATAAAGGATCTATATCAGGCATAGTTTACGTGGTATTGTGTATTTCTGTCCAGTATCGGATGATCACATGCAAGGCATGGGGCTGGTACAGTGTCTGCCCCGTACGAACCATATATCAGATGACGAGCAACTAGTCTCTTTAAAATCGGATAATCATGACCAAGTCATATTATCCCGACGGTTGTAACCTTTTTAGAGAACCAGTTCTGTATCCATGCGCGATCATCATCTCCATATGACTAGAGTGACACTTCCGTTAAAAAGGTTGTTAAAGCCCTGGACGACCGCAACCAAAGTATATTGATTGTCGCAAGTATTAGTGGTGCAAGTCTCAGGTTAAGACCAAATACACCTACCCTGATTTCGGACTTCCATAGACACATAGTCATACTACTAATGGAATTCCGAGGGGGTCTATCCAGAGCGAAGCTGTTTCCCGTACCATCGGTGAAACACAACCTCCTATTACACTTGCATGAGTATCCTATACCCAAATATATGAGAACTATGCCGTTGTGCCCTCACAATGCGCACAAATGTAATACTAGTCTTTTACGCATTCATCGATGTTCAATCTCGATAATGCTCTGACAAGGGATATTTAATGATTTATCCTTCGTGGATTGATACTGTCTCATATCATTCTCAATCCAGGAATAAATCATAAGGACCTCATATCATTTATATATCTTCGTGATCTAATCACAAATGATAAGAATGCAATCTCCTTTGTCACATAGTTAATTTGAAGAACAACACCATGATCTGTACAAATAGTGACGCTATGGGTCATAATTGTCAAACAGAGTGAGGGAGGAGCTGAGTGATGACGGTTTACGTGAAAGGGTAGTGTTTGAGTGTCTTGTTTCTTGATGAGTGTCGTGAGTGATGGGAGTGTCCGGGAATGTGTCAAGGTGTATTGTGTTGTTGAATGAGAGAGGGAGAGACTGGTTGCTGTTTAGGGTTGAGTCATTTTCATGCCGAGAGGGAGAGTGATAGGGGCATTTAATGGCGTGAAGGTCTAGGGTTGTGTGAGTAGAGTGGTTTGCCGTGAGAATGAGATTATGAGAGAGAAGGGTGCTGCGTTTTGGTGTCAAGATGGAATTTTAGGGTTTTGTTTGGCCGAGTTAGGAGGAGTCCAGTGTTTTGATGTTGATGAATGAGAGAAGGGAGCTGTTAAGGTTGAGAGATATAAGGAAGGGCGTGAGCAGTTTAGGTTTTTTTGAGAGGGAGGGCGTGAATGGTGAGCTGTATTGTGAAGAGTAATGGCATGTTGAAGGGGCTGATTTGTGAGGTGAGGCGTGAATGCCGAGAGTGTTTAGGGTTGGTGGTTGTTATGTGTTTTAGGGTTTGCCGTGGGTATGAGGGTTATTGTTGAGTTTTGGTGTAAGGGACGTGTGCTGTGCTATTTGTTGATGTCTTGTTGTCGTGGCCTGTGTGAGTGAGGAGGGAGCCGAGTAGATTTGTGAGCTTAGGGTTTGTGGGACGTGAGGGAGGCTAAGGCGTCCTTGTTACTGCCGTGAGAAAATGAGAGTGTCCGGGAGCCAGGCTGTGCGTGAGTGTTATTATGGTTTATATGGTTTTCTTTTTGAAGTGAGAGAGAGAGAGGGACGTATGGTGGTATTTATGGGTTTGGTATGGGTTTGTATGGGTTTGTATGGGTGGTTATGGGTGGTTTGTTAATTATGTTTGTGTTTGTTTGTGATTGGGAGAGATGCATATGAGTTTTGTTTGTTTGTTGTTTTGTGAGTGTGAGGTGCATGGAGGGTTTTATCATTTTGGTTGTTTCACGTGGGGTGCATGGGTTCTCTTTGTTGGTTTGTGCTTGGTGTGGTTCTTGTTTTTGTTGGTTTGTGTTTAGGGTTTGTTTATTATTGTTTGGGCGTGAGGCATGGGTGGTGAATGAGGGTTGTGATTTTTGTTTGTTTGTTGTTTTGTGTTTGTTTGTTGCTTTGTTGCTTAGTTGTTTAGTGGTTTGTATTTTTGTTGGTTTGTGTTTGATTATTTTGGTGTTTTGTTTGTGTTTTGTTTTGTGTGTTTTGGGTGGTTTTTGTTTTTGTTGGTTTGGGCGTGGAGGTGGGGTTTTTATTTGTTGGCTTGTGATTTGTGATTTGTTTGTTTTTAATTAGGGTTTGGGCTGGGGATGTGTTTTAAAACAAAGGTCCAACAAGCGAACCCGAAGCTAAACAAGAGAATTAAATCCACTAAGTTGTCAATTTCTGACTTTTCCCTTCCGACGTCTGTTTCCCGCGATTTCCACAACTTAAAAGGTAGTGCCTCCATTCGAGGCTCATCATCGGTACTTATATGCAAAAATGCAGCGCCTACACCTAGATATTTAGTTATGGTCCATATGTGCTAAAAACATGAGTTTCACAAATCTATTGGCTTTCATTCAGAAAATTATGACTTGTTTTGGCCCATTTGGATATTCTTAAATATTTCAAAGCCCAACCCAAATAACAATGATTACTAAGGTTCTAATTCGTCATTTCTACACAATGGCACGATCCAAATATTAGGCTTAGTCTTTTGTAAATAATCGGCCTATGTCTTTTAACGATGAAAAAGAATCGAGATAGCCAGGGTTTACCTTTTAGCATACAAGAGAACTAGTTTGTGTACCCCTATTGGTACATAAGTTAGCCAAATCTAGGAACGATATTAGACTTACCACGTGTATGTAGGGAACAAAGTTGGAAGGATATATGCTAATGTTTGAGCATACCATGTATTTCATGCATATATATATCACACTATCCCTTTTTTGATGCAACCATTATAGCGGTATATTGGGTTAGGAAAAATGCAGATTAGTCAAAGAACAATTAACAAGCTTAGAAATGGCCAACAATGAAAGTTACTACGTAGATCAATTGGAAGCCAACATGGATAATATTACAGAACAGCTACAGAATCTGGCCAATTTGATGGCACATCGGGTGATAGAGGTTGAAACTGGTTAAAAGAGGCATAAAGAGACTATAAATATGATAGCCTACTCTGGATGATGATGAAGACATGGTTGAGTATGTTGTAGGCATGATGGCCAACTCTTGAGCTAAACTCCAGAAGCTAAAAGAACAAATGGTGTCTGTTTCCAAAAAGATGAAGAGCAAGCATAAAGTCCTTTTGGATTATAATGCTATCGCATTTAAATAACAACTGTCTTCTCAATTCAGAATGCCAAACTAGTGAAGTTAAATGGGGACGAGGATTTGAAAGTACATCTTTGACAATACATATCGCTGATGAGTTCTACCGGCTTGCCTAAATGTTAGGTTCGAAAGATTTTTGGGATGTCGCTCAAGGGAGCACCTATAGCATGGTACCACAACTTGAAAAAGAATGTGAAAGATAACTAGAGGGCTTTGACAGAGGCATTTCTGAATCAGTATGTCACGGATACAGAAATTGACATGTCACTCCGTGATTTGGAGAATACCAAGCAGAAGTAGGAGGAGATCTTTAAAGAATACGTTAACCACTGGAGATGTCAGCTTTCAAGAATGCAAACACGGGTCTCGGATAAGGACCATATAAAAATGATCATTAAGAGACCAAACCCTCTATCTACAACAAGCTAAGGAGGATGACCTCCATGATCTCTGACTTCTGACTGTTGAGAGAAACTGTCATGGAAATTGAAAAAAAAAAAGGCCGAGAACCGAAAATTCTACAGCCATAATAAAAGAGAATTGATGGATGGCCTTCTAGGATAAAGGCAAGCCCCGCTGAAATTTTTGTAGTAAGAACATGAGATTTTCAAGCCTTGGCATATCTTTGTCGAAAGTATTTGAAAATTGGAAGAGTTAATGCCTGCTAAAACCCTTGGAGCATAAACCATTACCAAACCCAGTAACCCTCTACATCATCTTAAATCGGTATTGCCACTTCCACTAACAAAAAGGCTATGAAACTAACAATTGCAATCGACTGAAACATTAAATCCAAGACCTTATAAATAACCAGAAAATCAAACTAACCCAGTACTAGTAAAAACCATACCTAACCACCATATTATTCCACCCTCACTATACATGATACACTATGGTCTGTCCGAAGAATACACCTATAAACCTTCAATAAGCATATCTATATTATGGGCATTTAAGATAGCAGTGACAGCGAGACTGGCGAATACGATAAGTTTTGGGAATAATTTTCTAGTAGCGATGAAGAGGAAGTCAAAGGGATGACCATGAGTGGTCGATTTTATAATGATGCCATTAAGTAGAAGAAAAATGATAGAGGAGGAGGAAAAATAAAAGAAAGGAAAAGAAGAAAAAGAATGAGAAAATGTTGTGCTCCGGAAACTAAAGAATACCCGAGCATAAATTAAAATCTGGGATTTGTTGTGTTCCCCCCAGTAGTATAGAGGAGCTATAGCTGAAGCCTTGGGAAGAATAATAGTGCCAGCTAATACACATCTAATTATATCCATCAGATCTGTTCGTAATGAAAGTAAGAAAATCATAACCTTCTATGAGGAAGAACTTCTAATAGAAGAACATAATCATAACCATTCCATGATCATAAAGGCTGAAGTTAAGGGCAAAAAATCCTCTTTTGTGATGGTAGACGACGGGTCCTCTATTACCATTTGCCCATTGAAGATACTGCCCGGGCTAAATATACGATTGGAGGAACTGATCTCCTCCGACATTACTATAAAAGCTTACAATGAGAGCAAGTAAGGAGTGGAGGGCACATTTACTACTGTGGTCAAGGTAGGCCTGATAGAAGACATGGTGGAATTCAAGGTATTGAAAATCCCGACCACTTTTGCTTTATTCCAAGGAAGGCCATTGTTCCATAAGCTTTGAGGGGTACCGTCTACGATGCACTATGTAATTAAATTCCCACATGAAGGAGAAATCATCATTATTAGGACTAAAGTGGGTAATGTTATGGCTGCTCTTGAGGTCTAGACTTTAGCGAGATTCCAGGTCAAATCGATATTTGGAGAATGGGAAGGTCCTAATATGGCTAGGATCATGGAAAAGATGAAATACAAGCCTAACACCGATTTGGGGCACGAGGTTAAGGCATAAGCTCGCTGCATGACTTCAAATGGCAGACTACCAAGAAAGGGATGGGGTACCACTCATATGAAGAAAAGACAAGACCCAAGAAGGAGATTCTGAAACTGATAGATTTCTTTGTGAATGGAAAATATCAATGAGCTCCAGAACCGTGCGAATTCAATGGTATCACTATACCAAGCTTCGAAATATTTGCTGACATGGTAGACTGGGAAGGGAGTCTGGTATTGAAGGGAGAAAAGATGTAGAGCTCGAGAAGGGAATATAAGAAGGTTGGGAGAAAGAACTTCTCCAAATCGAAGGGCTGACACTGGAAAACTCAGCGATAACTGGAGATGAAAAAGACTATAAGAACATTATTTACCTGAACTTTTCAACTGTAACCTTGAATTAGAGATTAATGAGATGAATGATTTTTCTTACTTGCCTATATTTTTCGTTTAGCACGCATCATAACAGGCATGACATCAACATATTTGACATTAATTCAACTAAAAAATAGGTATTTAATGTTAATACATGTGAAAATCCAAAAAAATATATTAATTGCAAGAAAGGTTACCCATGTAGAGAGAAAAATGTTAGAAAAAAATTGTTGAAAAAATATGCAAAAGTATTTGTTTGGTCCTATGAAGACATGCCTAGAGTTGACAGAAGCATAGCCCACACATGATACCAATATACCCGAACAAAAGACCCATAAAACAGAAACTTCACAAAATAAGGCCAAAATGGGTAGAGAAAATCAGAGAAGAGATGAAGAAACAAGTAAAGGTGGAGTTCCTGAAGGTAGTTAACTACCCAAAATGGTTGGCAAACATCATACCGATCCCAAAAAATGATGGAAGGGTGCTGGTGGACCGTGCATCCTTGTCAACTATGTACTCTTTTGCATATGGATTTTTCGGATATAATCAGATATTCATGTCTGAAAAAGACAAACACGAGACCACCTTCATCACAGAATGAAGGATATATTGCTACAAAGTGATGCATTTCGGGCTAAAGAATGCAAGGGCTACCTATCAGCGGATGGCTACCAACTATTTCATGACTTGATGTATAAAGAGGTTGAAGTCTATGTCGACGACATGATGATCAAGTCTGAAACTAGAGAGGAACACATTATTGCATTGGAGAAGTTCCTTCAAATGGTGGACAAGTATAATCTCATACATAACCCCAATACGTGTGTATTCGAGATCATTTCTAGAAACCTTTTAGGGCATATAGTAGGCATGAGAGGAATAGAAGTGGATCTTGGAAAAGATCAAAGCAATAATAGGGATGTCTGCACCTAAAATAGAGAATGAATTAAGAGCCTTTCTAGGAAAGATATAATACATCAGCCAGTTCATCGCCAAACTAAATTCGGTATGTCAACCGATCTTCAAGTTACTAAGGAAAGATCAGCCGGTAAGATGGAATGAATAGTGCCAAATGGCCTTTGACAAAATCAAAAAGCACTTGACCAACCCGCCAGTCTTGAATCCTTTATACCTAGTAAACATTTAGTCATGTACTTGGCCATGGAGTCTGAAGCCCTAGAGGCGATGTTGGTCTAGGAAGATGATGTTGGGGTAGAACACCCAGTCTATTATCTTAGCAATAAGATGTTACCGTATAAGACAAGCTACCAAAAAGTGCAGAAAATATGTTTGGCTGTGGTGTGGGCCTCCAAAAACTACAACACTATTTCCAATCCATTAAGGTACTTACAGTTGGCACCCTCTCTGGTTGGAAAGCTGGGAATATGGTTAGTTTTATTGACTGAGTTTGACATGAACTACATCACCAATAAAGTAATTAAGGGGTGCGGCGTGGCAGAATTCTTGGCCCAACAACCGATTGAAAGGGACCAATATGAGTTTGAGTTCCCAAATGAGGAAGTTAAGGCAATAGTAATCCAGAGTTGGAAGATGTATTTTGACGAAGTCGTGAATTACAAAGGTGAAGTGATTGGAATTTTTCTGGTAACCCCAAGAGGAGAGACTTTGCCTATGGCCAATGGTATAACCTTCTTGATCACCAATAACATAGCCAAATACGAAGCTTCTATCTTTGGACTAGAAGCACTAATAGCCTTGGGGGCGAAGGATATAGAGATCTATGGAGACTCAATGTTGGTAATACGATAGATACGAGAGGATTGGGAGTTGAAAGAGGATAGATTGAAACCGTATCTATTCCATCTCAAAGCTTTGACATAAAATATCTCGAACTGTACATTCCAACACTTGCCTAAGGAAGTAAATCAAATGGCAGACTTTATGGCTACTTTTGCTTCAACTTAGGAGAATCCATAAAAATTGACCATGAAACTTCTGGAATTGACTACAACTAGTAAGCCTAGTTATAAAGTAAGGAAGATTATGGACATCGAGGTCAATGATGGAAGGCCCTGGTACCATGACATCCAAAACTTCTTAAATCACGGGGAATTTCCTGCAGGGTTTGTAAAAAAGGATAGAATGGATATCTAGAAGCCGACTTTCAGTTCATAAGTCTAATTGAGGCCTGTATAAACAATAATCTAACGGAACACAGCTAAGGTGCTTCAAGGAGGAGGAAGCTAAAAAGGTGATGGATGATGTCTATGTGAGGGTATGTGGACCACACAAGAACGGACTTAATTTGTCAAGGAAGATTGTACAATAAGGATTTTACTGGGGGTGGTATGGAGTTGGATTGCACATACTTGGTAAAGCACTATCACGACTATCAAGCCCCTGGAAACTTAAACCACCTACCACCAATAGAGTTGCACAGGTTATCAGGGCCTTGTCTTTTCTCAGCTTGAGATATCAATCAAATCAGTGAAATCAAGCCACAAGCTTCTAATGGGCTCGATTCGTAGTAGTGGTCGTGGACTACTTCTCCAAGTTGGTAGAATCTGATTTCATTTGTTTGTCATAGTAAAGCAAATGGCTAAGTTCATAGCCTATAATATCGTTTATCAGTATGGAATAACATATCACATGGTAAAAGACAATGGGGGTACAGTTTCAATAGGAGACCAAAGCCAAGCTATAGAAGTATAAGATTGGACACAACTAGTCTTCATTGTACAGACCACAACCCAAATGGGCAGTAGAGGCCACCAACAAGATTTTGAAGATGATTCTGGCTAAGATGACAAAGACCTACAAAGATTGGGCAAACAAGTTACCATAGCATTATGGGGTATAAGACTTCAGTCAGGACAACAACATGAGCGACGTTTTATTCTCTAGTATATGGAATGGAGGTTGTATTGCCTATAAAAATCGAAGTACAATCAATTTCAGTTATGATGGAAGCATGTTTAACCGAGCAGAAGTGGTGGCTGTAGAAATATTCAAACAACTGGCTCTACTTGACGAGAAGAGAATGAAAGCTTTATATCACACTCAACTATCCCATAAGAGAATAGCTAGAGCCCTCAATAAAAGGGTCCAACTCAACAAGATTAAGGAAGAAGGCCGGTGTTGAAAAGGTCAAGACCGCTAGTAATGGACCTGAAGATGGTTGTTAGACCCAATTGGGAATGGCCCTATTTGGTTAGAAAGATCTTGAAAAACATGACATAGATGGAATGAGTTCATAGAACCCGTCAACATAGACAAGCTGAAGAATTACTTTGCTTAAAAAGAAAAAAAAAGAAAAATGGCTCGTTAGGTCCAAAATCCATAAGGACAGCTTAAGCAAAAGTTAGATAATATCCTGCTAAATCCGAACCAGTTTAGGCAAAAGTTATGGATAAATGAGTAAAGAAAATAGTTAATTGGAAAACTTGGAAGGGTAATGATCGGTGGTAAATACACACGTAACGCAAGCGTACGTATCGCTCAAGTAGTATAAAAATATCATTCCCACGAGGACTTAATTTCTATTGTTGTTATTAATTATTGATTCTATTTATTTACAGGTATCTAATTACGGTGAGAACGGAATGATTGCTGATTGGTTGGTTGAATGTGGATTTGCTAAATAAATAAATAAATACAAATACAAAATAAAACAAAGGAAATTAATAATAAAGAAAATAAAAATCTAGGGTTGTGATTCCACACAATATTATTCTAATGATGAATTGATTCTCTTATATATGCGTAATAAATCAGTTTATTAACTTGGATCACGAAGATATGCAAAAGCTTCTGTCGATGGTCAGATGCAAACACCAAAAATAAACCAATTAACTATATGTCTATGTTAACCAAGTTACCTGAATTCATTAAGATTAACTTCCAATTATGGCTACCCCTGCCTGACAGATATATGTCTATCATGGAAGGAAATATACCTTTAGTGAAATTTACCCTAAGGTGAGATCGTGAGCTATTGAGTCTAATGCTGAAACCTAAAATCCATTCGTCAAGTTCATTTTAAGTTTACCAAATCAATCTTATTAGTGGCCAGTTAATAAGAAACATTAAGATTAAGATTCAATAAATAAACCAAAACATCACATATTATATAAAGAAAATCAATTATTAAACTTGTGAATATTATGCTTCATCACTTCCCTAGATTAAAAATAAAATGTTGGGGTTAGGGGATCCACCTTTAATATTTCAAATGTAGAAATCTCACTTTTTTATAATATAGAAATTGTCAATGTTATCCAATTAAGTCAAACCAGTCATAAATGCGGTGTTATTATTTGTCCATAAACCAGTCATGTAGGCGGTATCAACGTTATGTCAAATAAATAAAACCAGCCATTAAGGCGGTATCAACTTTAATCCATATTATTAAATTAAAATTTCCATAATATAAATTAAGTGAGATTAATCTACCTTATCATATTAAAGGTTTCACCTTTTCCTCAGCGAAAATTAGTTACTAAACATAAAAGAAAGTAAAAACACACAAATTATTATTACTACTGAAATAAAAATACATAATTAAAATACATAAAATAAACACACAAGATACAATCACCAAGTTCCTTATTAGAAACCTCAAGGAAAGTATGAAATTTACAAATGAAATGGCTTAGTATTTATAGGCAAAATTTTGCCTCCACCAATTTCTCCACAAATTTCTCCACCAAACATGGCACCAAATCCTCCACAAAACATGGTGGAAGTTTGAAAATTTCCATTTTTTATTTTATTTTATTTTTTTGTTTTTGAAAATGACTTTAATAATTACACATAACACACTTTCAGAGTTTTCATCAATTTCGGTCATGACAACTTCAGAATTCGAAATTCTTATGAATGTCAAAGTTGTAAATATTTGAGTCTTCTTTCATCTGAAACTTAAATCACCTCAATTCGATATCGGAGTAAAAGGTTATGGCCAAAATACCAAAATTGCGCAAAAGCTGAAATTTCCGAAATTGTACTTCGTTATAACGCCATTTCAAGTTTCCAACCTCCAAAATCCAAATGTCAAGTCCATTTTTTGCCCATATTTGTTCCATATTTCATCCCGATTGATTCCATTGAGTCCCGATTTTATTTTATCTGTAAAATAAATTAAAACATATCAAAACGTTCATAAAACTCGGGAAACTATACAAAATATTAGGTCAAAAGGGCAGTAAATATTCATATATTTTCCGCTCATCAGGTAACGACAGAGATACCCTTAAAGAATAATAACTAATTTATTCATGTATGTACTAAGAAATAATACTAATGTTTTATAGAAATAAAGCTCAAAAAGTTCATAAAATGCAAAGTTTCGGGTAAAAGGGAAAATTTAGGCTAAGCATGCTGAATCATTTTATTTTCCTCTTTAATTCAGGGTCCAAACAATAAAAACCAGTCAGTAATTCATGTATGTTTGGTGCACTGGAATACTCTGGGGCGGTGAGAGTCCAGATACACTGTTAAGCCCACTTCTCACGGAAATGATTTAGGAAGCGAATAGAAACATGGCCACCTTGAAAAGTACGCCTCTCACGAGCAAGGTATAAGGGACACCCGTACTAATGAGAAAGCATATCCAGAATGTACAATGAGTTGGCATGGAGTCCTAGGAGAGGTATACAGTGACCAAAGAAATCTATGGTGACATAACTGAGACACCACCAAGAGCACATCTATAAAATATGTGTCAAATACTTGCTGCAACTACTTCTTCCATGCATCATAAGAAAAGTTCTTTTTCACCATGATATGTGTTAGATGATGTCGATGATCGTAGAAGGTAAAGATGGAGACTAGCGGGGGAGTAGTGAGCTTCCATTTCTCTTGCAGCCATACCTATAAAGAAACAGATGTGTTAGTTCGCTGGGTTAAAAACCTGAAAGGGCGACCCTGGAAAAAAAATAGAGCGACCTGCTAGGTTGAGAATCTGAAAGGACGGCCTAGGTAAAATTTAGGGCATACCTGCAAGAGTAAAGGGCTCCCCAAGAATCAGCTGGCGGGATTCTGTTTGATCTTGTCCAAGCCATGAAGTGTCTCGGCGAAGATGACAAGACAAGGATCATAGTTGCACCTAGCACCTTGAATAATATGGCGCAGTCAGTAATCGCCTCTCTCACTATCACAACAAGCCAAAAGGTATCGGGCCAGAATGTAGAACATGACTACGCTCCTCCAACGATGGGATGTAACCTCCATGTTAGAAGAAGCATCCAGCAGTACCTTTTTAACTCAATAGACATAGGGCATGGTATTACTTTCTCCAACTCGTCTGGGTTAAAAAGAAAAGCTTCAGAATCTTCCTAAAGGTACTGATACCTAAAGAGGAGCATCATCAAAAGAGTGGAATGAGGAAATCGAAGACCCAGAATAGCAGCAAACTCCTCAGGCATGGGATATAACTCATGAACATGGAAGCAGAAGATGTGGTTTTTAGCATCCCAAAATTTTGAAGCAACCTTCAGAAAAACATAGTCTACATTGATTCAGTGAAGGTAACAAAAGGCAGAAAATTGAGAAAAATCTAGGGATGACCAATCAGATACTCCACGAATAAGGGACTCAACGGGATTTTACAAAGTGCGAGCCATAGAAGCGGCTAGATATGATGAAGGGAGGCTAGGTATTAAAAAAGTCCCACTGGAATTTTTTTGGATGGTCAGAGATATGTCGAGAGATAATTTTCCTAGGATAAGAAAATGAGGAGAGAAGAAACCTCATAAGATCTTCATAAAAGAAAAATTAGTGAATAAAGTCCCTTTATAATAGAAACAAAATGGAGGCAAATCCCATATTTAGAGAATATTGAGGGTTGGGCCGTATAAGAGCGGGATTACTACTCTCAGAAGGAATCCTTCTGCCATAAGACATAGGCAGATGTCTGGTCAGATATTTTCACCATCTGATTAAAATGTTCGGTCGAACAAAAAGAAGATATGGTCGGATATTCCACACAGAAGCATCATAAGTTTCAGCAAGAGGCTTGTAAAGAGTGTTTATATGATGATTAAATGCACTCTAAATCAAAAAGCAACTGAAAATTAATGATGTTTCTTTTAATTGAAGTTAAAATTCTGTACAAAATCTAAAATTTTGAAGCGGTTTCACAAATTAGGACTGTGCATTACTTTTGAGATTGAGTGAATAATATAGGGTTGTGAGTTTTGATTTGTTTGAGAGTGAAGAATAGAGGGCTGAAAGTGGCGAATGAGTTACTCACAAATTAAGTTGTACGTGAATATGAGATAGGGGTGTGAAAGTGGTTACTCCCGAAGTGGCGAAGGAATTGGGGTGAGAGAGAAATCAGACCTGCAACAACTTATGTGAAACAACCAAAGGTACAAAAATCAATTCGTGGGTGAGGGCTAAGGTGACATCGTATGACGACATACCGGTGATGGTTCAATGGAGGAATCTGTGAAACACGACATGGGTTTAGGGTTCGACGAATGACTAGTGCAGGGATTTGATTTTTGCTTTTTGAGGAGAGGAAATATATGTGAAGAAATGATTTTTCTAACTTAGGGTTTCCATTTTTTTGTTTGTTAATGTTAAGAGGAAAGAAACTTGTCAAGGGCAAATAAATTTTTTTTGGGAGGGAAGAAAGGATTTGTGAAATTTTCAAAGTGTGAATTTTATATTTTGGATATAAACTTAACGGAGTCATTATGATTTTTAGGATTTATATTTTACGAATTATAAAAAAAAAAAATATAAATTAGATTTTAAATTTATTGTAATTACATTTAAAATTAAAAAAAAAATTCAGATTTAACTAATTTCGACTTTCTAACCGTTTTTTCTGATTTTTAAGTTTGTCAATTTTTCAACATGATTCTGACCAGACTGAAGGCCTGTTCCCGATTCGACCAATTGAACCAATCGGTTCCAATCCGATTATAAAAATTATGCTCAAAATGCACAATTAATTTATAGTCCATATAATTTAATTTTTATTTTTTAATACAAAATTTATTTTTCCAAAATAAATTTTATAATTATTTTAAATTTGACACTTGACTAATATTTTGAATTACAAAAACCATGAATTCTTGATAGAATTATGTTCCGTCAAGCATTTCTATCATTATTTCTTGATAAAAATATATTTTGTCAAGATTTCTACCATTATTTCTTGACAGGTAATTATCTGTCTATATCTTTCATTAATTTTGATAATTAATTTATATGTCACATATGTCATAAATTGATGACAGAATCAGTATCTGTCATAAATCATCTATTAAGATAGCCTATTTTTCTACTAATATTGCATTGTCACAATGATTTAAATCAGCCACATGTGTAGAGTAATCCACAGGGAATATTGTTAAATCAATAAAAACTAGGAACTTTCTCCTTTTTGTGCTGAGATTTCGAAGGTGCTGATTTCAAAACCTTCATCATTAGCACTGTTAAAAGAATTTTCACCTCTATCTTCTTCTTCTTCATCAGCACTAGTTTTGGAAATATTTCTAAGTTTTTAAGAAATTTTTCAAAGTAAAGTTTACTTAATACTAGTGTTCTTAGTTGCTTTACTTTATTGAATTTGAAAGTTAATACACTGAGCTTAAATACTTTTAACAGTTTTGAAGAGAATTTGGTGGTATCAAAAGTACTTCCAATTCCACCATTGATGCTAAAATTTCTAACTTTGTTGAGTGGGCATACTGAAAATGGTGAATTTGTGTAAAGGTTTGGAATGAGCCTAGGTATAAAACTCTCGTGTAAACGTTTAGAGTGAACCTAAGGACAAAACTCTTATTTTGTGAGTGAGCCACGGAAAACTCATGGCACAATGTGTGGATTCACATTTACATAGTGGAAAGCTTCAAGCACGGCTTGGGTTAGCAGCTCATATCCTTTATCTTCTTTATCTCTTGTGAGTACCCAAGTGGTGTTGTAAGACCTTCTAATCTTTCAAACACTAATGGTTGTGAAATCCTTTGTTGAGTGGGCATACTGAAAATGGTGAATTTGTGTAAAGGTTTGGAGTGAGCCTAGGTATAAAACTCTCGTGTAAAGGTTTAGAGTGAACCTATGGACAAAACTCTTATTTTATGAGTGAGCCACGGAAAACTCATGGCGTAATGAGTGGATTCACATTTACATAGCGGAAAGCTTCAAGCACTGCTTGGAGGAATGGACGTAGGCATTGTTGGCCGAACGACTATAAATCTCGGTGTTATTTTTTTTATCTCTAAACTCTTTTAATTATCGCAGGTTTTATTTTGAGATTGCATAATACTTTAGAAATTTGTATTTGGTAATAGATTGCGACTGAGAAAATTACACACTAAGCATAATTGGAAGCTACTAACTAAGTGGCTTAAATTTGTAAAGAATTTTTAATTCTGCATTATTTGGGCTTATACCCAATTCACCACCCTCTTGGCATAGTTGTTATTGTTTGAGTGCTTGTAGGAAATTTCAATTGGTATTAGAGCTTGGACTTCCTGAAATGAATTAACCATCCGAGAATAGTTAAAATGGCATCTACAAGCAATACTTTAATGAACTTTGCTGAGAGAGCTTCGACAAATAGACTACCTCTCTACATCAAAACCGACTACAATTATTGGATGATGGGGATTTTAGATTATCTCCTTATTATTGATATTCAATCATACAAAGTGGTTATCAAATGTTCAAAAATACCAATGAAGAAAGATAGCGACATTGTAGAATTTCCAAAACCACAATCTGAATGGACCGATGAGGACTTCATGGAAGCCTCCAAAATTACAAAGACCCCCAACCATCTCTTTTATGCAATTGATCGGAGCCAAATCATCAAACTTTCAAAATTTGAAAATGCCTATAAATTATAAAAGTCTTTAGAGATTGTCAATTAGGAAACTAGCTAAGTTAAAGAATCCAAGATCATTCGGTTCATGTGTGAGTTGGAGTATAGAATTTGTACTGCCACCATCAAAGAATCTAATAATATAAACACCTTGAAATTGGATGACTTGGTGGCCAAATCGATAGAGTAAGCGATGAAGATCAATGAAGATTGAAGGGAAGAATAAGAGAAAAATAAAAAATGAATATCCCTTAAGTAATTTGTGAGAAAATAGGATAGTGAAAATTCAAGTGATGAGGATGATAGTGATGAAGACTTAGTACATATGAAAAAAGCTTCAAGAAATTCCTCAAATATAAGAAATCAAAAGGGAAATTTCGAATTGATGAAAAGAAATAGGACAATTGGTCAAGGAAGCACAAGAAGGATAAAATCACTTACTTTGAGTGCGAAAATCTGAGTCACATAATTTTCGATTGCTCAATGAGGAAATTCAAGGGAAATTCAAGAAGAAATCAATGAAGACAACTTAGAGCGATAGCGACTCTAGCTCATCCGAGGAATAAAGTAAAGAGGGGACAAGAGATCTTGCTTTTATGATTATTGATGATGATGACCTTTTAGAAGAGAGTGATGAAGAAAAGGTACATGATTCCTCCGAATATGATGAATTGCTTGATACATTTAATGAATTATATGATTCATTTATAAAAGAAGCATAAATTACTCAAAAAGAAGCATTCATCTTTATTAAATGATCATGCATCAATTGTTGAGAGAAATGAAATGCATGAAAAAGAAATTATATGCTTAAAAGATGAGATTTTAAAACATGAAAAGAATAGCATGCCATCTAGCTTATCTAGTGTTTGTGACTGCAATACCTTAAATGATGAAAATATTGCATTAAAAAAGTTGCTGAATTGCATTCAATAGTAACAAAATTCACTTTGGGAGAGAAAAATTTTAAAATATTACTTTGCCTCCAAAGATTTGGGCTATGGGCCTTACAACAAAAGAACTTTTTGAAAAACTATTTTGTAAAGACATCCATCTCCCATACACATGTTACTAGTGATGCAAATGTCACATGTCATGCATGCAGTAACAAAGAACACAAGATATATGAATGCATGAACAAGAAGAAAAATATGCATGTTGCATAGGTTCCTAAAGGAACTAATACTAACCCACAAGAACCGAAGAAAGTTTGTGTACCAAAAAACTTGTGAATTTCTTTGAATATGTGAAAAAAATGAAAATCAAAGGAAAGTGGTCCCTCAATAAAAAGTGCAATTTTAACGAAGGACACAAATTCTCTTCTTTCACTAGTTTCAAAGATGGTGGACTTGTCACTTGGTGATAACGGTAAAAGGTAAAATCTGTGATTACGGAAACATTGGTACCATTTCCTCCATCTTAAATAAGTATGCTTAAATTTTTGACATGAGTTGTACACATTTGTGAAGTATGATATTGGTTGGATTTTTTTTATCTTAATTGCATGATTTGAGCATTAATGAAACTCATTGAGCTGATTGATAATTTGTTTGAATCATTTTAAATGCTGAAAAATTGAAAATTAAGGCAAAATTGTAATGTTCGCATACACTTCTTACTTTGATTATATTTTTAATCACAATTGGTATGACATTGGATTTATTACACTTATATGACATTTGTGATCTTTTGGATTATTTACATTGGATATGTCTTGCCATTTATCATTTTTTTGGTCGATGATGAAATGCATGGATATTGGTATAACTTGAATGATTTTGATGAATATTAATACATGAACATTGAATTTTATGGCAAAAATGGGAGAAATTTGTAAATTATATTTGCATATGATTGGTGCTTCTTCATTTTTTTCTAATGGTAAAGGGGAAGAGATGAGATAAAACTTGTGCAACCCCGACCCTTGCGTTGAGGGGGAGTAATTGTGTGCTAATGTGTTCTTCTAAGTGCTTATAGAGCAATCACATATTAAATGGGAGATGACATGTTGAGGGGGAGCTATATTGACGACAAATGTCGGACTCTCAAAGCTCACAAGTTTTAAAGGTTATTATCATCAAAGAGAAAGAGATTGTAAGCGCCATTACACTTGATGAAGGATTTTGATGATGCAATATTCGCAACTTTAATGCACTCGTAAAGATATACAAAAAGATGTCGAAGTAAAATTGATGTGAAGATGGAGCTCAACAAAGATATCATTTTTGAAGTCTAATAAGTTCAAATATTTTATTCGAGTCATGTGCATATCGTTTTAAACTTCAAATCTTGAGTTTTATGCACTGGAATCGGTCTATCGGTCCATAATACCGACATACCAGTCTTTATGTTCTAAAAATATTATTACTGGAACTGGGCCAGACCTCACCAGCCAACAACCAACCACCGAAACAACCAGACCATCACCGAAAAATAGCCCCAAAATAACCAAAACCAGTCACAAAAAACAACCAAAAACAGCGCCCAAAAACAGCCTAAAAAATAGTCCCCAAAAAACAACCAGGTAAGTAAAAATGCATGCATGACTTGGATAGGGTTGTCACTGTCACACACTGCACAAGCCCCATCAAAGTGGGGGCGACTGTAGACACTATATTTTTGCATAAGCCCGATGATGAGACTCGTATGGAGGCACTACCTGAAAAGTTATGGAAGTTGTGAAAAACGAATGCCGGAAGGACGGAAAACCTCCAAAATTTTCACCTCATTGGATTCGGACTCACTAGCCAGCTGGTAGTGTCTCTAAGACTTGCCAAGGATCCTAAACAATGATTGTAATGTGAATTGAACAAGTGAGTTGCGGAATACTTACATTGATCGATTTGGAGATTTCAAAAATTTTCTTTGGATGTTGAAGCTCCAAGCATGAAATTGAGTTCCAAACTCTCGGGTGAGTTTCCCTATCACCTTGTTTGGCTCCCAAAAGTGCTAGCTATCTTCAAAAATTGAAACAAAATTTTCTTTCCAAGAGAAAAGAAGAATCGGCAATGAGAGTGGTGAGGGAGAGAGTGAATAGTTGCTTTCAAAAAGTGTGTGTGTTGTGTGTTAAAAGTTGTAATAAATACTAGCCAACTACATCCATCACTAATAGTGACATGTGATGTAAGTTGTGGGTCGCACCCAT
>SKCR01027799.1:0-33969 GCA_019454045.1 Zanthoxylum bungeanum
CTGATCTTCCAAACTATATCTCGAAACCAACAAACCGAAGTTTGGGCTTCACTCACAAAGATTCTTCTCTAAACTCTTTAGAGTAGTATGTTGTCACAAATCATTTCTTTTAATTCTTTCAACACTTGATAGAATTAAGGAGAAACTCTCTCTTTAATGTTATGGCTTTTTGAAATGATGAATGAAGAAGATTATGTTCTTATTCACTTTATTTTCTCTCTACTATTTTCTTAACACTTAAGAAAAATTAGAAGAAGTTTCACCCAACACTTGAAAGAATCTCAACAAAACCCACTCACTCTCTTACTCAACCCTTGAGGCAAAAATGATAGTATTTTTATTATTTTCAAATCCAACAACTATAATCCTCATATGTCATTCTTTTGTAACGACAAACACAATTAAGTGAAATGCCAAGTAAAGACATGTGAAGTAGACAAAAGTTAGGTAATTAGGGCATACCTAATTAGACATAAAATGCTGGAGAGTATGGTGAGTCATATGAACTTGTCTCCAAGATAATGCATATACCATTATCTTTATAATGATATAATTATCATAATTATGATGTCTTTATAATGATATAATTATCATAATTATGATGTAATAATTATCTCATAATTATTACTTGATTATCTCAAAATCTAGCATTATCATTAATGATGTAATAATTATCTCATAATTATAATTTGATTATCTCATAATCATAGAATTCTAGAAAATATCATATTAAACTAATTTAATATAGATTTCATTTGTGACAAATTATATTATTAATCACATTAATAATATATAAATATATTTATGTGAGCATATAATTAGACAATCCAATTATATTAGGTTTGCTACAGTTTATCGAGCTATCACAGGGATCAAATGGACGTACAGTTCTTAGCTCCAATAATCCCAAAATATTAATTAAACTTTTTATTTAAATATTTTGAATTATTAATTTCGTGTTATTCCACTAAAAACTCAAAGCTGAACTCTCGTTGCCGTAGATGGAAAATATATGCCGAACAACTTCGGTGTCCATCGATATAGTCATTACATACATATTGGTCTTTCATGAGTATCGCATAATTAGAGTCGGGTTATAAGTCTGTTATACCCCTCTAATTATTTTATACCTTAAGTACCATTGATTCTCTAATGAACAATTTATTCATAACTATTATAAATATAAATATTTCTATTCACAATAGAAAAACTTGAGTGCTCTAATCGTTCAAGTACTGAATCAACCCTTAAGAAAGATACTCTTCTAATTCTCGTAAGAAAAAATGAACTCTATGTTTATATAAAACGTTCCCAGCTACACACCAAATCATGTCCCTAAAATACTTAGTTATTGGCTGAGTCTGCTTCACCAACCTCACTTTAGTAAATCAAAAGATATAGTCTGCCATGTAGGAGTTCGTAGTACACGTAGGATTAAGATTAATCCATATATGACCATCTAGTAGATTAAAATGAATTTCTTTAGTTAATAGATATTATAAGATATTCATTTCTATCTGGATCCAGTCCTATATGATCACATCATACAATGTGCCTTCATTCCCAAGTCGCCACATGAACGATCCCAGATCAAGGTCGTTATACAAGTATATAATGGACCGCAACTATAGATAAACTATAAACAAAGTACCCATTTTCCTTACTCTCTATGAAATGTTTTAGATTGCTAACTTCAGACTTAAATACTCTTGTGTATGGCACTCATACACTAAGTTCTGAAAGCACATGAGTAATCAAGGGGTAAACGAGACAATTTACAATATGCGATTTAAATTAAATAATTTTGATAAATGAATAATGCATCTTTTATTTCAATAAAAAAATTCTGTTTACAATACATGAAGCTCTAGGGTATATATCCCAACATTTAAAGCCTATGAGCGTGGGAGACTTGAGTATAATGGAGATAGATGAGTTGATGGACTCGATCAAGAGTTACCAAGAGTTTGGAGATTTACTATGTGATAAGAATGAGGCGTGGAGGTTGAAATATCGGAGCGCGTGTTTTTTCTGATAGATGTGGTGATTTATTAAAGGGGTTACGTGATGTCGTATCTTAGGTAAGATGAGACAAATTACATACTTAGAGAAATTCATGAAGGAATCTGTGGAAACCACACTAACGGGAAGTCAAATGCCCAAAAAGTACTCAGATTGGATTTTTCTAGCCAACAATACATCAGGATGGGTTCAGAGTGGCCCGAGCATATGATAGGTGTCAGAAGAATGATAATGTACCTCAACAACCACCCGAGTAGTTTACCACATTGTCAAGTATTTGGTCGTTTGCTCAATGGGGGTTGGATCTTATTAGACCTATGCCTACGGGAAGAGGTCAGACCAAATATGCAATTGTGGTCATTGATTACTTTATTAAGTGGGTAGAGGTAGAACCATTGTCAACCATAACTGAGAAGAAGGTCACAGACTTTGGGAAGAGAACATAGTTTTCCGGTTCGGGATTCCCCGAGCCATCATTATAGATAACATGAAGTAATTTGATAACTCAGGCTTCAAGAAGCTTTGTGATGACCTCCAGATTGCTTTAAGATTTGCATCACCTGCTCATTTGAAGTCTAATGGGCAAGTTGAGGTGGCAAACAAAACTATCAATGGTAATATAAAATCCTGGTTTGGGTCATGCAAAAGTTTATAGGTTGAGGAGCTGCCATAAGTCTTATGGTCGCATCAGACAACTTACAAAGACTCCACATGATAAACTTCTTTCTCGTTGGCTTACGAATATGAGGCAGTAATCCCAACAGAGGTCGGGATGATGACCCACAAGGTCCAATATTTTACAGAAGAACTAAATGAAGACCTTCTTAGGCACCTCATTGACCTGGTCGAGGAGAAGAGATAGAGGTCAACACTCAAAGTGGCAACTTATCAGCAAAGGATGACCCATTTTTACAATAATAGGGTTCGGGTGCGAACCTTTCGTCCCGAGGACTTGATTTTAAAGAGGGTCACTCTCAATATAAAGAAACCCGAGGAAGGCTCTATTGGAACAAAATGGGAAGAGTCATACAAAGTTTCAGAAGTCATCAAGTCAGGTGCCTATCACTTGGAGCACTTGGATGACACCTGACTCAAAAAGCTCTAAAATACATAAATAATATGAAGGTATTTTCAATAGAGCATCTCTCACAATGACCCACAGAAAGATGCAAGAAGAGAAGTAGATCCCAAGAATATAAATATGGCTTTTCCTTTACGAATAAAAACTTGTACATTTATACGTTTGTTTATTATTTAAGTGGGAAAGACTTATTTGATATTCTTGAGAAGTATTCATGCTCGACATTACAAAAAGATGTAAAAATATGTGCGGAAAGTGCGTACCGCCGTGAAACACCAACCCCAATATCATTTTCAAACACCCCGGGCCGGAACGTCAGTACCCGACATTTTGCACCTTCGAAGACCAAAGACATTAAAGACCTGTGTGGCGTTTGTGTAGGGGTTTTAGGGGGAATATCCGGTAACGCAGCGGAAGCGGCGGAAGATCGTATCTTCCGATTTCAAAACTTTTTCTCGGATTAATTAAATAAACATATTTATTTAATTATCCAATAATCAAATTATGAAATAAAATTCAAATGAATCATATTCAAGTGAATTTACCGAAATGCCCTTACATTGGTATTTTGTCCATTTTAGTCCGAAATTGATCTAATCAATTTTGAATGATTCTAAATCATTTCTAAGATGAACTTAGCATGTTCAAAACATCAAAACACCAAAAGCACCAAAAATCCCCAAATCTAATCCTTGGCCGAGGCACCTCCAAGGTGTGCCTTTTGTCCATTTGGTCATTTCATGTCTCAAAAACACATCAAGATGTAATCCAATCAACATGAAACTTTATATGCATCATATACACATCCAAATACAAAACATATATGAAAAACCCCCAAATTTGGAATTGGTCATGAACCCTAATTTTTCAATTTCTTCAAATTGGACAAATTAGACCAAATTGGTTAAATCAATTACTTCAATCATGTTTCTTCCATCCAATCAAAGTCTCAACACAATGAAACAACTCAAGATCAAATCTAGGTCATCTAAGAGTGGGTCAACAACTCTAGATTAGCAACATGGTTTCCAAAACCTTAAAAGAAAGCTTATAACTACAATAGTCACAACCTTCCTTCATCATACATGCTCAACACTTCCATCAAAACTTCCATCAACAAAAACACAAGGAATAAAGAAAGAAATAACCTAAGAATATCATATGTTAAAGACTAGATCCTAAGGAACATTTTCCTTTCTAATAGCAAGTTGGAAAAACTTACTAAAATCCAAGCTTTCTTTGATTTCTTCTTTCTTTCTCACAAGCTTCCTTTGCTTCCATTAATGGAGTTTTTCTTTAAAGTGTATTAGGTTAAGAAGAATGAAATGAAAAAACAATATATACTTATATCAAAATGGCCTTGGCCGAAATTCACTAAAGGAAATACAAGTTTTGTAATTTCAATTTCATTTCACTTTACATTAATCAACTTGCACAAATATCTTAATAACACTTTATTAGATATTTAATTAAGTCAACAAATGCAACTAAGAAAAATATAACTCTTATATTTTAAGTGTATGGCCGAAATATGAAGAAATAAAGAAAAAAGATATTTTATTTTTCAAACAATTTTGAACAAATATCTTAAGAAGTCAAAATCAATTTGACAACCTTTTCCTTTAATGTAAAGTCAAACATTTACACTTATAATCATTTCCTAACTTTATCATTTGGTGATATATTTATATTTTAATTATATTAATCATTTATCAATTAAATAATTAAATAATTAATTAAATACAAATATATCAAACATATGTATTATATTTACTTTAAATATCTCAAATACATATATTAATGATATATGTCAAATACCTTTATTTGACTATTTATTAATGTGTATTTAATAATATCATATATTAAATACAAATACACATTAATTAGGAAATGACGGTTCGGCCCGTTCGCATGTATTTTTGTTTAACGATTAAACGATTTATAAATAATCATCATTATTCATAAATGTTTCTCTAGTGCTCTACGAGTATGTTTCATTATTGAGACTCTCTAGATTCAGGTATATCCGTCACGAAATCCAATTTCATGTCCATAATCTATCCACCCGTAGATTATGACGATCACGGATAAACTAGCTGAATCATACAGGTCGAGGTCATTGCATACGTATAATCCCTCTGTCACAGGTATCCAGATAATCCCAGAGATATAGATGTAAACGTCAAATCTCTATAGGTATTATCTCGTCGACGTATCTATTAGCAATCTTTAAATAACACTCGGAACTTACTTCCGATGTATACTGTGGCCACAGATTTAACAGACTGCTAATTATATATGGACTACCTATGCTCTGTACACAGAACTGACGGATCCTATCTTGACACACACAGGATCCTATGGGATCGGTCCACACCCAACGAACAGGCGGAGGTCTGATCTAAATAGATCGGTGACGTGACTGCCATCTAAGTGTGGAGGATGTCTCATACATCCACAGTGGTATCTCAAGTCGAAGGACCACTATGCTACTCAACCCGAGAAGATTCTTATTGACGTTGGTGTACCATCCATTAAGAATCTTCGGTGAGCCGTTCAGTGTTTATCCACTATAAACACCTACACGTCTATACGAGTCTCCCTAGACTCATGGTTCATTGGGATAAACCATCAGACCAAGTCTCGATATACGACATGTACTGGTCTCAACGGATTTGACTAACCGACCCATGTTAGCAAATCTTGACCAGGAACTATGTTTGATAATATTCATATAACAGTGACACTTCCCAATGTCAATTACAAACTAACTTTGTAACTGTGTACTGCATTATATATTATCGGGCCTTTGTCTAAAATTATACATATCACTAAACCACATTTAGTTTCAATCTAATCAAATCAGATCGAATACGTATATAAGAACAAGAGGTGCAACCATAAATAAGTAATATTATGGAATAAGGGGATGTTCGTATTCATGAATCATACATAAATACGGTCCGGATTGGCGCTCTGAGCACCAACCCCAACAGTTTGGTGCCCCAAATTAATCATAGCATGCATAGATGGAAGACAATTTGTGAAATACTACGGTACCATTGGGTTTGCATAACATATGAAATGATATTTCCCCTATGGAATTTTTCACCCGTAGAGAGTGTCGGAGGTGTATAGCACAGGTAAGGCCCATGGGACTCCATGGCGTTTGTATCCATGGGTTTGCATAGCATGGGGAAGGATAATTCCCCATGGAATTTGACACTCGTAGAGAGTGTCGAAGGTGCATAGCACGGGCAAGGCCCACTAGCCTCTATGGCATTTATAGCCTCGAGATTTGCCTAGCATTGGGAGATATAATGCCCTTATAGCGCTGATCGTCCATTTTTTGAATTCGTATGAGCATAGCATGGGAAAGGCTAGAAGGGCTTAGTGGGATTTGCAGACTTGGGGCCTACCTAGTATGAGGGAAAATTCCCCCATGGCATTGGCTGCCCCTTGATCGATAGCTCGATTCATCAAGACGTTTGGACTGTGAAGTTCAAAATTATTATTTTAGATAACATAGGGCAGAACATTGATATTTTTTTATCAGTACGGAGTGTGTGATACATCACCCCGTTATATTTGTCATTTTTTTTTATTTTTACACGACTTAGTATGGGACGCCACTACCAGTGTTCGTAAGGACGGCTTGAGGATGAATCCCATGATCTTTTTTTATTATGATTATAATGGATCGAGACTGTATTCGTTCCGCCGAGGCCATGTTATTTAAGAGGCACAATTAGGGAACATTCTCTTGTGGCCAAGTTATTATAATGGCTCAGGGCTGCATTTATTCCATGATACCATGTATTTAAGAGGCACAAGCATGAAACATTCCATTGTGGCCAAGTGATTATAATGGCTCGGGGCTGCATTTTTTCTGCCAATGTCATCTCATTGAAAGTCACAATGAGAGAACATTCCATTGCAGTCAGATTTATTAATGGTTTGGGGAGGCCATTGAATGGAACAATGATGAAATATTCCATTGTGGCCATATTTATTAATGGCTCGAGACTGAATTCGTTCCATTGGGGCAATCTTATTGCAAGACACAATGATAGAATATTCCCTTGTGGCCAAGTGATTATAATGGCTCGGGGCAGCATTCGTTCCGCCGAGGCCATATTATTGCAAGGCACAATGAGGGAACATTCCCTTGTGGCCATATTTATTATTAGCTTGGGGTCGGATTCATTCCACTGAGGCCCTTTTATATTGGTATTGTTGGGACAGTTGTGGAACCCCTAGGGTCGGATCGGTGCCCTATGCAGTATAAATGGGTCTAACCCATGGATATAAAGTATGTGTGTAATTTTCAATTATTTAATAAAATAATATATCCCATTAGGAGTGTATAGGAAAAATCCGGGACTGAATCGGAGTCCGGAAGCTCCAGAACGAAGCAAAATAAAATTGTCGCGCGCAGCGCATGTAAGACTTGTTTTTTATTTAATTTCATTTCTCTTTCTCCTTCAGCTAACTTTCCTGTGAGCTGAAGGGATTATGTTATTTTACCCTAATCTATTCCGGTTCTTCCTAAACACTTCAAAAACACTCAAAATTTAATTTTAACATCAAAACCAACATCAACACATGTTATAGAATAAAAATCAAGTTTTTCAAAATATCAAATATTTTTACGAAAACATAAATTTATTCTAAATACGCATTTGCGTAAATTTTGAATCCAATACACAAACAAAATTAGAATCCCAATAAGAAATGTCGCGTGAACAATTCTAGGTCACCGAAAAGTGGTCAAGTGATTCTAGAATGGTAGCCATAGCTCTAAGTTTTAATCTAGAGTTTAAAACTCTAATTAATTATTCCATGTCCAACATGAACATCTTTGACCTAAATTATAAGCATGTTGTGTTTATACTTCTAAAGTTTCCTAACACAATTGATTAGTCTTATTTTAACATTAAGCTATGTGATCATGCATCTAATACACAAATGAACATAGCTTAGGAGAAGATTAAACATTACTTACTAAGCTTGATACAAGATTCAATCTACTTCTCATTGTTGAAATTGTTGGAGAACCTCCAAGGTGTGCAAGCTTGACTTCAAGATCCAATCTTCTTTCCAATGCTACCAAGCTTCACTTCAAGATCCAATCTTGATTTCTCCTAAATGAAATGTTGTAGAGACCTCACAAGCTTCTGTAAACACTTCTCTAACTGAGGCTAATTTCTCTAAGAATTTATTTGTATTTGTACTTGTAATAAAAACCTTCCTAAAGCTTGCTATTTATAGTAAAACTTAGGCAATTTCTAATTAATAAAAGTTGTAATCAACTTTTAAGTGAGCTTAATCTAATTTGTCCAAATATATATAATTAGATGTGACTAATCTCCATTGTCTCTCACTTTAATTTAATCTAATTAAATCAAGCCAAAGATTAGGAAATAGATTAGTTAAATGTTTGCCACCTTGATTTAATCGAATTAAATCAAGCCAAAACCACCTATTATTACATACTTACAATTACCATAATATCCTCAAATGGTAGAGATAATTATGATTTTACAATTAAGCCCTTGTGTAATTATTAAATTAATCCAATTAATGTAATTAGATCAAAGTAAATAATCAATGTTATCCAATAACACTTGATCATCTTAGTTGATAATCATAATATCGAATATTATATTTTATCAAAATTAACCGGCTACCCAAGTGTTCAACGAGTACACTTTATATTGGGACTCTTTAAGTTCAGACACGTTCGTCATATAAGCCTAGCTAATATGTACGCAATTCAGCCACCTCTGAATTCACGAAAAACACGAACGACCTTTCTCAACTATATAAGTCGAGGTCATCACATATGTTTAACAATCCTTCCGTCGTAGGCTATCCAAGTTGTGCTCAGGAAACATAGAATACACCGTCAAGTTTCCATGGCGCACATCTCATATCGACATGTCCACGATTATTTACAACTAATGCGATCCACTCTAAGTGATCGGCTTTGGCCAAAGTCTTTAAGAATCATGACTTTACTCACATGGATACCTAAACCCCTTATGGTACACATACGAGCCGACGGATCATATCTTGCTTCGCACTTGATTACTGAGTATGTCGGTCCACACCCAACGAACATCTAGAGGCTTGACCATGAAAGGTTTATGACATACATGACATCAAAGTATGGAGGATCTCATACAAAATCAATGTTATCTTATAGTCAAAGGATTACATATGCTACTCGACTCTAGGAGATTTCTATTGACGCTGGTGTGTACTTCCAACTATTAGAAATACAACTATGAGTTATTCAGTATTCGCTTCAACGAATACCTACATGTCTATACGAGTTTCCAAAACTCATGGTATATCGGGTTAAACCATTGGAACTCCAATTCCAATATATGACATGTGCTAGTCCTCTAGGTTATAGGAATTTGACCGTATTCCAAAACCAACAACAAGGAATATTTACTTTAAGAATAGTTTACACCCAGTGTTAAAACTATTCTAAGGTCGATGTCATTCTTAGCATATATATACATCAATCTAATAAGCATAATGACAGTACCATTAATGAGGTTTGAAAGGAAAAATATAGTTATTTTATTAATAAATAATAAAATGTACAAATCGAATTGGCACTCCAAGCACCAACTCTATCAAACTCCCACTTGCTTAGTGCCACTCTGGATGGTACCGTAGTCCCATCTCCTCCACATGTTTATCGAATAACTTATGAGGTAAGGCCTTTGTAAGCGGGTCTGCTATGTTGTCTTGTCCTTGAACCTTCAAGACCATTATGTCTTTTGTTCAATAATCTTTCTAATTACGTGGTATTTCCTTTCCACGTGTTTAGACTTGGAATGCGCCCTTGGCTCCTTAGCTTGTGCGATGACTCTGTTATTATCACAATACAATGAGATTGAATCCGCAATACTAGGCACAATGCCAAGTTCTGTGATAAAATTTCTAATCCAAATAGCTTCTTTAGCAGCTTCTGAAGCTGCTATAAATTCTGCCTCAGTGGTGAAATCAGCTGTTAAGCCTTGCTTTGAACAACGCCAACTAATAGCACCACCGTTAAGGGTAAATATGTATCATGATGTAGATTTTTTATCATCTGGATTTCCCCGGAAGTCGGAGTCTATATAACCTTTAACTTTTAGCTCATTTTCTCCATATATCAGAAACTTATCCTTGGTGCCTTTAAGATATTTCAGGATATGTTTCACGGCTATACAGTGATCATTACCTGGATAAGATTGATATCGGTTGGTCATACTTACACCGAAACTGGTGTCAGGTCTAGTACATAGCATAACATACATTATTCTTCCAATACAAGAAGCATATGACAAGTTAGACATCATAACTCTATCTTCCTCAGTTTGAGGTGCCATTTTCTTCAAAAGATGTATGTCGTATTCGAAAGGTACATTTACTGCCTTGCAGTTGGTAAAACTGTACCTTTCTAATATCTTATCTATGTACGTCGATTGTGACAACCTTATAAGTTTCATAAATCTATCTCGGTAGAGCCTTATACCTAGTATAAAGGAAGCTTCACCCATATTTTTCATGGAGAAGTTCTTACAAAGGTAGGCTTTCAGACATTGCATAATCCCTATATCATTTCCTATGATAAGGATGTCATCTACATACAGTACTAGAAAAACTATCATGTTCCCACTCACTTTCTTATAAACACGTGGTTATTCCTTATTTTTGATGAATCCAGATAATCTAATTATCTCATCAAAATGACGATTCCAGCTTCGTGATGCCTGTTTAAGTCCATAAATAGACTTTTGGAGCTTACAAACCAAGTTTGAAGTCTCACTGGATACGAAACCCTCTGGTTGTTCCATATAGATATCCTCTTCAAGGAATCCATTAGGAAAGCGATTTTCACATCCATCTGCCATATCTCATAGTCGTGATATGCAACAACGGCTAAAAGAATCCTAATGGATTTTAGCATGGCTACTGGTGAAAAAGTTTCCTCATAGTCAATCTCAGGACGTTGAGTGTAATCTTTCGCTACAAGTCGGGCCTTAAAGGTTTCCACCTTTCCATCGAGTCCTCGCTTCCTTTTGTAAACCCATTTACAACCAATAGGTTTAACTCCTTCAGGAAGTTTAACTAAGTCTCAGACTTGATTGGCATGCATTGAATCCATTTCGGATTTCATGGCTTCCTGCAATTTTCCCGAATCGATATCTAATATCGCTTCTGTATACTTAGTCGGATCTGTTGGACAATTATGACCCATAGCATCACTATTTGTACAGAACATGGCGTTGTTGTACAAATTAACTATGTGACAAAGGAAATTGCTCTTTTATCATTTGTCATTGGATTACCTGGATATATAAATGATAAAAGTCCATATGATTAGTACCAGATTAATAAGATATGAGATAGTATTAATCCACTAAGGTTTAATCATTAAATATCCCTAGTCGTAGTATTATCGAGACTGGACATCGATAATGCGAAATAGGCTAGTATTACACTTGTGCGCGTTATGGAAGCTTAACGGCATAGTTCTCATATATTTAAGTATTGGATACTTATGCAAGTGTGATAGGAGGTTCTGTTTGCCGATGGTACGGAAACAGTTTCGCTCTAGATAGACCCCTCGGAGTCCCATTGGTAGTATGACTATGTGTCTATGGGAATCCGAATCAAGGTATGTGTATTTGGTCTTAACCTGAGACTTACATCGCTAATACTTGTGACAATCAGTATACTTTGGTTTTGGTCGTCTGGGGCTTTAACAGGTTCTATGTACGCCTCTTCTGGGTATACTGAGAATCGTAGTGTATTGGGTGTGATGTCAAGATGGAAGTATCACATCAGTCATATGGAGATGATGATCACGCTGGGATATAGAACCGGTACTCTCAAGTGCTATAGCCATCAGGAAAGTATGACTAGGTCATGACTTTCCGATAATAAAGAGACTAGTTGCTAGTGATCCGATATATGCTTCGTACGGGGCAGACACAACCCCAGCCCTAGGTCTAGCATGTGACATCCGATATTGGATCATAATACGCAATACTATGTATACTACACTTGTTAAAGATCTTGTATTCCTTAAAATAATATTTCTTGAGAATTGGGTATGCACGGTGTTTTGCTAGAAGCCAACCATGTCTTGTAAATTAGTAAGAACGTGGTACCGGGTACGCACGTGTTCGGATAGTCCGGTGACCGTATTTATTGCCAACATATCCAGGGATCTCTTGGGTCACCACCCAAAGATTCACCGATGACATTTGACTCGAACAAAATTAAGCTGAGATTAATTATGAGAGAGAGAAAATTAATCTAGGATTAATTACGGCAAGAATGAATATGGGATTAATTCGACTAGAAGAGAGAACGCGATTAATTTGGAATTAATCGGCCAAGTAAATTTAATAGTTAAATTGGATTTCACTATTTAATTTATTTAATTGGGCTAAAATAATATATTGGATATATTAATTGAAATTAGATTTCAATGCGAAATTAAATTGGATTTTAATTCTAGCGAACGAATTAATTTAGAATTAATTCGCAAGCGACTTTCGTAATAATTTTGATAGGCATTATTATTTATTTAAATTATATTTAATTACGTCGCAACGGTAAATTCATTTAGTTCGGAATTAAACGAACCCGGGCCCGAGCGAAGTTGCGTGTTGATTTAGCCGACTTAAATTTGGAATTTAAAAGTGGTGGGACCCACTTCACTTACATCACATGTTAGACATATGGTGGAAGTGGTTAGGCTTAAAATTTTGGATTTGATTTATTAAAAGTAAGCTTTGATTTCTATATAACACTCAAACCAATATCAACACTCAACCTCACTATAAATTAATTTGGTCAACTTTGGAAGTGTAGAATTCACTATTCACAGCAACAATTTTTCTCTTCTTTCTCCTTGAGGCCGTGAGCTTCTCTCCTTCTCCCATGGATTTTTGTTGCAAAATCAAGCATGCTAGCACATTAAGGAGTCAAAGGAAGGTGATAGGGAGACTTACCCAAGTGTTGGAACACTAATAGAAGGCTTGGAGCTTCCATCTCCAAAGAAAAAATTTCAAATTCATCCAAACCAATGTAAGTATTCCGCAACTTCCTTTGGTAAAATTTAAACACGAATCACTCTTAGAGATCCTTGGCATGTTCTAGGAACACTAACAATGGTATCAGAGCGAGATCTAAACTTGATTTGATTCTAGGGTTTGTAAACTTTAATTTGCGATTTTATGCTTGGAGCTTGATTTTGCCTAAATTGATGAGTTGGTTGAGTTTATATGATTTTGAATTGGATTTGTATATCATTGGATTTGTGATAAATTTATTAGATCAAAAATCCCCAAAATACATGCTTGGCCGAGAATTACCCTAAGAAGCTTATGGTTAATTTTTTGAAATTTAACAATTGCATGTGTTGTTGGCATGATATGTATGATATATGTTGATTTAATTGGATTGAAATCAAATTGCATGACAAATTCGTTGCCAATGCTGTGAGCCTAGCATGTTGGAATGGATTGATTGTGCTTTAATTTGTGTTGGACATAAATTGAAATGTTAAAGTATGATTAATTAAATTATTGGTATTTTGGAAATATTAGATTAATTGATTAATTATACTAATTGCACTTTAATTAGAAAAATATGTAATTTGGAATGATATTAATCTAATTTTTTGTGTTTGGGCTAATGGGCTTGGTTGTGCCAAATTTTGGTCTTAGATCATATTTGGGCCTCAACCATTTCCATAAAGTCGAAAAATATGACATTGGGCCTTTAATAATTTAATTGGGCCTAATGGGCCTAAATTGATTTAATGGCATAAGGTGATTCCTAACTTGGGCCTTGACATATTGGGTTTGATTCATAATGGCCAAAGCCAATGCCTAAAGAATTAATTGAAAGCCCATTGGACTTTAATTGAATAATATTTGATGCTAATTGGGCCTTTGAGACCCAATTGGATGAGATTTGGAATCCAAGTCCTTAAAGGCACTATTGAAAGTGTAATTATTTAATTTGGAATTAAATACGAATTAGTATTGGATACAAATTAAATTGGATTTAAAATTGTAGTTCGATATGATTCAAGAATACGCACTTTGAGTACTTATTCTTAAACGAGTTGACTCGCGCAAATCAAATCGTTGTTTGAACATTGGATGGTCATTAATTCAAAGATTAATTAATTGTATTAGATTGATTGAATCACATGCTTTGTGTGAATACTTGGATGTATTTATATGAATATTGTATATCAGATGGATATTAGAAGGGTAAGGGCAATTTCGGAAATTGTTGTAATAAATTTAGAATTTATTAAATTGGACCTGCGTGTCTAGCCTATTATCTCTATTCTCTTTGTATTTCTCTTCTCACCAATTCCCCTAATTGCAAATGAGGTTTCTTTTAGTGTTATGTAATTGGGTAGAAGTTTATGCTAGCGGGAGAGAGGAAATTGAGAGATTTGTTCTAGGAACAATTTGTTGTATATCCATCCGCATATCATTATTAATTTATTTCGCGCCTTATTATGCTTTTAGAATGCATGCTTAAGGGTGTATGATGAGACCTAATTAAAGATAATAAATTGGTTGCCAATCTATTATCTTTAACCCTCAAACAATATTAAGCATTTTTCCTTCCATTTAGTGGTTCTCTCTCAAGATCCAAGATTGGCTTTGGTTTGTTGGCCAAAGTCAAGACCTTTGTCCATCGTGGATGTGTTGGAACCGCGTAAGCTTTGTTCCATATCGTATGTCTTGGGCAGTTGTGACTTGTTGGCCAAAGTCAAAGTCACTTCTTGTTCATCGACTTCTATTACGAAGCTTTCCCACTGTCAATGGGTCACGCTTAACTGGAATCATTAAGTTTGTTGAGCCAAAGCCAAGGCTTAGTTGATTCAGAGGAAACATGTTAGGAAATATATTGGATATATGTTTCGGACTTGGAGGTCCACCTACTAGATCTAGGAATTGGATGTGATCCAATTTATCTTAGAGATCTACCTAGTTAAATTTTATACAGCTTGTTGGCCAAAGTCAAGGTTGTGTATCTTTTAACGGGATCCTAGCCTACTAGGAAACTAGGTTTCCCGAGTACTCCACAGAGGGTTAGAGGCTCGCTGAAAAATAGTGGGAGGTTAGTATTAAATTTGCAATATTCGTTTAATACTTGCCAATACGCGCTCATTTTATTTTTTCATCATTAAAATATAAATATATTAGTTGGACTAATATTCAATTGTTGTTTTAATTAAACAGTTGGACTGTATTCAAACTGCTTCATTTATAGTTGGTTATATAGTTAGACTATAGTAATCAATACATTTGAAAGTAACCAATCAAATTGTAGTTAATAATATAGTTAGACTATAGTAATCATTACATTAGATTGTACCTGGAATCGTTGATTGGATAGTTGGACTATAGCAATCAAGATGACCTGAAAGATTAGCGTCAAAGGACATAATCCTGGGTGAAAATGTCTTTAACATCTTTAAATTTTCAGATTGGAAATTTCATCTCAGGATAGTCCTGGGAATTGAGAAGTTACTCTATTTAATAGAGAAACCTCTCGGGCCTGAGCTCAGAGTTGAGCAAATAGTGGAGCATGAGCTTTGGAAGACTCATAACTTTAGTGCTCAATATGTTATGCTTGCTGCAATGAGTCTTTAATTTCATCGTCAGAACTAAGGATTAGATCCTTATACCATGATGTTGAAATTAGAGGATCTTCATGGATCTAACCTTAGATCTTAGAAGTACGAATTGCAAAAGAAGCTCTTACGCTCGCGTATGTTAGAGGGTACATCCATCGAGTACTAGGTGTCGCAGATGATTGCTGACATCGAACAGCTAGGTTAGCTGGGCATTACTTATGAGGCCGAGACTTCTATAGATTTGATCTTACAGTCTCTACCCGAATGCTGGGGCGGGTTCATGATGAACCAAGAGAGAACTATTGGAGAGTTAATGGCTATGCTCAAGGAATCAGAGTCAGAGCTTCTAAAAGGGCAAGAAGCGCAAAGCACATTTTACTTCGACATCCCAGAAGGCCAAGGCTTGGCCGCAAGCTTTTGGGGGTGTGAAGAAAAGGGCAAGGTTAAATCATCACAGTCTTCTGGGAAGACAAAGGACATATCCCAAAATGTCTGCCTAAACTATGGCAAACGGGGCCACTGAAAGCGTGACTGCTGTATGGACAAGGCAGACTTGAAGGAAGTGAAGACGGGCAATGCTCCGGTTTCAGATATGTTTGTTATAAACATGTACACTACTAGTTTTAAAATTGGATTTTTAATATTGGATGTGGTACATACATATGTACTGATGTGTGGGATCTGCTGATTAGCAAGAGACTGGCTTCAGATAAGATCGACCTACGAGTCGAAAATGGGACGAGAGTCACTGTTTTGGCCGTAGAAACCTAAGTTTTGGAACTGCCCTTTGGGCATGTCTCTAAATTAGGAAAGTGTTATGATGTACCTAGTTTGACTAGAAACATTATCTCTATATCTAGTACAACCCGTTGCGGGTATACCTTTATGTTCCAGAACACTGGGTGTTTTGTTTATAAAGATTATATTGAGATATACATTATATGTGAATAACATTATTTATATTTTGAATATAAATGAATCTCAAACATATTAAATGACAAACAAAAGGCTCAAACTGAGTAAATCAGATGAGAATTATTTGTGGCATTGTTGTCTGTGACACATTAACAAGACTTGTATATCTATACTTTCGAAGAGTGGATACTAGGACGGATTTGATCCTAATTCAAATTATGTCTGTGAATCTTGTTTATTAGGCAAAGTGCCTAAAACACCTTTTACATGGTAAATGTGCATGTGCCACCGATCTGTTAGCCCTCGTTCATAGTGACGTAAGTCGGCCCATGTCTAGCTAGGCTAGAGGTGGATATGAATACTTGATGTGGCATCGCGTTATGGTTATGTGTATCTTATGAAACACAAGTCGGAACTTTTGAGAATTGAAAGAGTTTCGACACGAAGTATAAAAACAGACTGGCAAAGTATTAATACATTGCGGTAGGAGCGTGGTGAAAAATACTTAAGCAATAAGTTTCAAGATTACTTGAAAGAATATGGTATTCTTCCACAGTGGACTCCTCCCGGAATACCTCAATTTGACGGTGTGACCGAACGGAGAAATCGAACTTAGTTAGACATGGTAAGGTTAATGATGAGTCGCTCTGAACTACCAATTTCCTTCTGAGGATACGCATTAAATAGTGCAATATTTATTTTGAATAAGGTTCCATGAAAATCTGTTAGACAGACTTCATATTAGATATGATAAGGAAAGAAACCAGATTTCTCATTCCTGAATATTTGGGAATGCTGGGCATATGTTTGGATGATACCAAACTATAACCCAAATTGGATAAGTGCCCATTTGTAATTGGTTATCCTAGGGAAACCAAAGTATAGTACTTATACAACTCATAAGAGAACAATGTATTTGTTACTCTCCATGTCATTTTCCTCGAAAATGAATTCCTATATGCAGTGGAAAATGAGAGGAAAGTAGAACTTGATGAAAATCAGAGTGATACTATTCCAGGCACCGATCCCTAGCAGAACATGAACAGTTCATCAGGGATGAAACTGTACCATATCTTCGAATACACAATAACCGCGTATGTCGGAGAGAGTCAGAAAACATCCTGGGAGGTATGGGTTTCTGATCTCACCTCATGTAGATATTAATCTTATTGAGGAAGATGGACCGACTACGTATGAGGAAGTGATACAAGGTATCGACTCTTTTTATGGCAAAGTGCCATGAAGTCCGAAATGGATTCCATGTATACGAACCATGTTTGGATACTGGTTGATGCACCAGAAGGCGGTAAATTTATTGGTTGCAAATGGTCTTCAGGGAAGACTGACATGGATGGCAACATACAAACGTACAAAGCTAGGGTTGTAGCGAAAGGGTATCATCATCAACATGGTGTTGATTACGATGAAACCTTTTACCCATTGCCATGATTAAATCTATTCGGATAATGCTTGATAGTGCTGCATATTTCGATTATGAAATATGGCAACTGGACTCTAAAACCGCTTTCCTTAACGGAAACCTTTTGGAGGATGTTTGTATGCAACATCCTGACAGTTTTGTCGTGCCAAAACATGCAAACAAGGCTTGCAAGTTAAATCAATCCATTTATGGATTGAAGCAAACATTGAATTCTTGGAACCATCATTTTGATGTAATCATTATGGTATATGATTTAATTCAAAACGAAGATGATTCTTGTGTATATAAGAGGGTTAATGGGAGCGCACTGACAATCACTGTCCTATACATTGATGATGTATTACTTCTTAGAAATGACATTCCCATACTACAATCGGTGAAATCTTGGCTTTCATAAAATTCTCCATGGAATACCTGGGAGAAGCAGGCTTTATTCTACGAATAAAGATCTACTGGGATAGATCTAAAAAGCTGCTGACACTCTCCCAAAGTTCGTACGTTTTGATATGTACGCAACCTGATGTCTCATATGCTTTGAGCATATGCAGTCACAATCAGGCCCATCCAAGTGATGGTCACTGGATTGAGTAAAGAACATCCTTGAGTATCTTGGATGAACTAAGGATGCTTTCTGAAAATATGAGGAAATGAGAACTTGAGGTGACTGGGTTCACCGCTGCAAGTTTCCAAACCGATAAAGACGACAGTAAGTCGTAATAAGGGTACATATTTAGTTTGAATAACGGAACAGTGAGCTGGAAATCTTCCAAGAAAGATATTGTTGTCGATTAAACAATACAAGCGGAATATTGCTGCAGCTGAGGCAGCAAAAGAAACATTGGGATCTATAAATTCCTAATTGGATTAGGAGTAGTTCTGTTAGTAGCTAAGTTAGGCTACAACATAGGCTAAAGAATCGCGGTCTCATCAACGATCCAAGTATGTACTTCAACTATTTCATCTGATTCGTCAGATCATACATCGTAGCGATGTGATGATCGAATAAATCGCATCAGATGATAACCTTACAAATCCGCTGACGAAAGCTGATTCTCAGCAGAAGTTTGAGCGACCCATACATAGTTCAGGTGTTGGACACTTGAGTGATTGGCTATAGGCCAAGTGGGAGATTGTTGGACAATTATGACCCATAGCATCACTATTTATATAGAACATGGTGTTGTTGTACAAATTAACTATGTGACAAATGAGATTGCTCTTTTATCATTTGTAATTGGATTACCTGGATATATAAATGATTACAAATGATAAAAGTCCAGATGATTAGTACTAGATTAATAAGATATGAGACAGTATTAATCCACTAAGGTATAATCATTAAATATCACTAGTCGTAGTATTATCGAGATTGGACATCGATAATGTGGAATAGGCTAGTATTACACTTGTGCACGTTATGGAAGATTAATGGCATAGTTTTCTTATATATTTAAGCATTGGATACTTATGCAAGTGTAATAGGAGGTTCTGTTTGCTGATGATACGGAAACAGCTTCGCTCTGGATAGACCCCTCGGAGTCCCATTGGTAGTATGACTATGTGTCTATGGGAATCCGAATCAGGGTAGGTGTATTTGGTCTTAACCTGAGACTCGCTAATACTTGCGACAATCAGTATACTTTGGTTTTGGTCGTCTGGGGCTTTAACAGGTTCTGTGTACGCCTCTTCTGGGTATACTGAGAATCGTAGTGTATTGGGTGTGATGTCAAGATGGAAGTATCACCTCAGTCATATGGAGATGATGATCACGCTGGGATACAGAACTGGTACTCTCAAGTGCTATAGTCATCTGTAAAGTATGACTAGGTCATGACTTTCCGATAATAAAGGACTAGTTGCTAGTGATCCGATATATGCTTCGTACGGGGCAGACACAACTTTTGCCCCAGGCCTAGCATGTGACATCCGATATTGGATCGTAATACGCAATACTATGTATACTACGCTTGTTAAAGATCTTGTATTCCTTAAAATAATATTTCTGGAGAATTGGGTAAGCACGGTGCTTTGCTAGAAGCTAACCATGTCTTGTAAATTAGTAAGAACGTGGTACCAGGTACGCACGTGTTCGGATAGTCCGATGACCGTATTTACTGCCAACATATCCAAGGATCTCTTGGGTCACCTCCCAACGATTCACCGATGTCATTTGACTCGAACAGAATTAATCTGGGATTAATTATGAGAGAGAGAAAATTAATCTAGGATTAATTACGGTAAGAATTAATATGGGATTAATTCGACTAGAAGAGAGAACGCGATTAATTTGGAATTAATCGGCAAAGTAAATTTAATAGTTAAATTGGATTTCACTATTTTATTTATTTATTTAGGCTAAAATAATATATTGGATATATTAATTGAAATTATATTTCAATGCGGAATTAAATTGGATTTTAATTCTAGCGAACGAATTAATTTAGAATTAATTCGCAAGCGACTTTCGTAATAATTTTGCTAGGCATTATTATTTATTTAAATTATATTAATTACGTCGCAACGGAAAATTCGTTTAGTTCGGAATTAAACGAACCCGGGCCCGAGCGAAGTTGCGTGTTGATTTAGCCGACTTAAATTTGGAATTTAAAAGTGGTGGGACCCACTTCACTTACATCACATGTTAGACATATGATGGAAGTGGTTAGGCTTAAAATTTTGGATTTGATTTATTAAAAGTAAGCTTGGCTATGCTTATATAACACTCAAACCAATATCAACACTCAACCTCACTATAAATTAATTTGGTCAACTTTGGAAGTGTAGAATTCATTATTCACAGCAACCATTTTTCTCTTCTTTCTCCTTGAGGCCGTGAGCTTCTCTCCTTCTCCCATGGATTTTTGTTGCAAAATCAAGCATGCTAGCAAATTAAGGAGTCAAAGAAAGGTGATAGGGAGACTCACGCAAGTGTTGGAACACTAATAGAAGGGTTGGAGCTTCCATCTTCAAAGAAAAGTTTTCAAATTCATCCAAACCAATGTAAGTATTCCGCAACTTCCTTTGGTAAAATTCACAAACGAATCACTCTTAGAGATCCTTGGCATGTTCTAGGAACACTAACAGGATCTGTTTCCTCCAAGAGGAGAACATCAAGGCTCACATCAGATGTTAAAAATAGTCTATCAGGAGGCATTAATATTCTATTCGACTTACGTAGAACCTATGTTGTAGATCATTTACCTAGTTGGATCTCTGGTTCCATCCCAGGTTCCTTACTGTTGGGATCAAACTCATCAAGTTCAATCTCTCTACAATTCACATTTTCTCTCAAAAAATACTTTTCAAGAAAAGTTGCAAAGCGAACAACAAATACATTTCGTTGCTCGGAATCGTAGAATTGATATCCCATGGAATTATCAGGATATCCAACGAACCTACATTTATACCCTATGGATGCTAGTTTATCCCACTGCGCAATTCTAACGTATGCAGGACAACCCTAAATCTTTAAATGCTTAAGACTTGGATTTCTACCGAACCATATATGATAGTGGGCCGTGGAAACAGCTTTTGATGGAACCCTATTAAGTATGTAGGCTGCAGTAAGTAAAGCGTACCCCAAATGTAATAAGGAATATATGTATAGTTCATCATCGTTCGCATCATATCCAATAAAGTACGATTTCTATGCTCAGACACTCCATTGTGTTGAGGTGTTCCTGGTGGGCTATATTGGGCGAGAATTCCATTCTACCTTAAATAATTTCTGAATTCTTCACTCATGTATTCACCCCATCGATCTGATCTAAGGCATTTGATGAATTACTTGTTTGTTTTTCTACTTCGTTTCAGAATATTTTGAACTTGTCAAATATTTCCGACTTATGTTTCATCAGAGAGATGTTGGACAATTATGACCCATAGCATCACTATTTGTAAAAGATATTACGGTTTTTGTACAATTTAACTATGTGACGATGGAAATTACATTTTATCATTTTGTAATTTGATTACTTAAATATATAAATGATAAAAGTCCTTATGATTAGTTCCAGATTATAAGATATGAGACAATATCAATCCATAAAGGTTTAATCATTAAATATCGTTAGTCGTAGTATTATCGAGACTGGACATCGATAATACGGAATAGACTAGTATTGCACTTGTGCGTGTTATGGAAGCGTAACAGCATAGTTCTCATATATTTAAGTATTGGATACTTATGCAAGTGTGATAGGAGGTTGTGTTTACCGATGGTACGGAAACAGCTTCGCTCTGGATAGACCCCTCAGAATCCCATTGGTAGTATGACTGTGTGTCTATGGGAATCCGCTTCAGGGTAGGTGTATTTGGTCTTAACCTGAGACTTGCATCGCTAGTACTTGCGACAATCAATACACTTTGGTTATGGTCGTCCGGGACTTTAACAGGTTCTGTGTACGCCTCTTCTGGGTTTATTGAGAATCGTAGTGTATTGGGTGTGATGTCAAGATGAAAGTATCACTTCAGTCATATGGAGATGATGATCACGCAGGGATACAGAACTGGTACTCTAATGTGTTGCAACCATCAGGATAATATGACAAGGTCATGATTATCCGATTAAAGAGACTAGTTGATTGTGATCCGATATATGCTTCGTACGTGGCAGACACTATTCCAGCCCCAGGCCTTGCATGTGACATCCGATACCGGATCGCAATACGTAATACTACGTATATTATGCCTGATAAAGATTATATATTCCTTTAAGAATATTTCTGGAGAATTGGGTAGGCACGGTGAGCCAACCATGTCTCGTAAATCGGTAAGAACATAGTACGAGGTACTCACACGTATTCGGATAGTCCGACGACCGGATCTACTGCCAACATATCCAGGGATCTCATGGGTCGCTTCCAAAGATTCACCGATGACGTATGATTCGAACATAATTAATCTAGGATTAATTACGGAGAGATTTTATCTGGGATAAAATACTATTTGAAGAGAGAGAAATATTAATTTGGAATTAATCGATAAAATAATATATTCGATATATTAAATGAAATTAGATTTCATAATGGAATTAAAATTAGATTTTAATTCGGGCAAACGAATTAATTTATAATTAATTAGCGAGCGACGTGAATAGTAATTTTGCTAGGTATAATTATTTAATTAAATTTGATTCAATTACGTCGCAACGGAAAATTCGTTAATTCGGAATTAACGAACCTGAGCCCGGAAGTGTTGCGAGCCCACTCAGATTTTGAATTCAAGTGGGGCCCACAAGTCACATCACAAGTCACATCACCTAGTCATTTAATCAACTTTTTGTTGATGGATTTGGTTGGTTGTTGGTGACTTGTCAACACACCAAGTTGGTGAGATGAAAGACATATACCAAATATTGATTTTGTTAGATCATTAATTTGTTTTGGAAATCAAATTGGTTAAAAAAAATTCATATATTTTCTTCTCTCTTCACACGCTAGTCTCTCTCTCTCAAAAGCTCCCAATGCCGAGAGTTATAATGAGGGACTAGGGGATTTTTTTTGCAATTTTCTCCATTGCTAGCACATCAAATAATCATTCAAGTTGATAGGGAAACCATTCCCAAGAGCTTGGAATCCATCTCAAAGCTTGGAGCTTGGACATCATCTTTAAAGAGGAGATCTTGGAGGACTTCTCATAGAAAAAAAAATTGTGATCAACACATCCTATAACGTTCGTTGTTTTGTAGTATATTCTGCTATTATCTTCTTGTATTCACATGATTTTATGCTAAATTGATCTTGGGATGACCTTAGAAACCCAACAATGGTATCAGAACCTATTTGAGCATGAAATTTGATTTGGGTTTATATATTAAAATTTGGGTATTTTTGATTTGAGCATGATTTGATCAAATTGTTTGTTTGAGTATGCTTGTATGTTGATAACTTTGAGTTATGCATGATTAATTTGATGAAAAATTAATTGGATTAATTTTTCCTAAAGATCATGGCTTGGCCGAATGTGTATATGCCTTAAAGTCATGGTATTTTTGTTTTTTAAATCTTTGGATGTGTTTAAAATGATGGATATATTGATTTGTGATTTAATTGGATTGAAATCAAAATTGATATATAAAATCCTTCAAATTGCAGTGACTTGAGAAGCATGAAAATGAGTTGATATTGTTTCAATAATGTTGGACATGTGTTGAAAATTTTAATGCATGATTAATTTATTAAGTTAGTATTTTGGAAATATTAATTTAGATAATTAATTAGTGCAATACACTTTAATTAATTAATTTTGAAATTTAAAAAAATTAGAATTTAATTAATTAGGCTTAATTTGGAATTGGGCTAAAAATGTTGTATTTGGGCCTAATGGGCTTGGTTGGGCCAAGTTGGTTTAGGACAATTGGATTGGATCCAAATTGGGCCTAAACCATTCCATTAAGTCCAAATATAACAATTGGGCCTTTAAACATTTAATTGGGCCTAATGGGCCAAAATTGATTTCTTGGCAAATGGGTGATTCCTTACTTGGGCCTTGGTATTTGGGTTTGACCCATATTGACCAAAGCCCATGCCTTAATTGAAAGCCCATTGGACTTTAATTAAACGAACGTTGGATGTTAATTGGGCTTTGAGACCCATTAAAATTAGATTTAGAATCTAAGTCGTAAAGGCGCATTAAAAAGTGTAATTATTTAATTTGGAATTAAATATAGAATTAGTATTGAATACAATTAAATTAGATTTAATTATAGTTCGATATAATTCAAGAATTCTTACTTTGAGTACTTATTCTTAAACGAGTTGGACTCGCGCAAATCAAATCGCTATTTGAACATTGGATGATCACTTATTCAAAGATTAATTAATTGGATTAGGTTTTGATTGAATAACATGCTTTGTGTGAATACATGGATGTGTTGAATAATAATGTATATCGGATGGATATTAGAAGGGAAAGGGCAATTTTGGAAATTATTGTAAATTTAGAATTTATTAAATTGGACCTGCATGTCCAGCTTTTATCTCTCGATTCTTTGTAATTCTATTCTCACCTAATCCCCTCAATGTTAATGAGGTTTCTTTAATTGTATTAAGTAATTGGGTAGAAGTTAGAATAGTGCTAGCCGGGGATAGGAAATGGAGTGATTTGTTCTAGGAACAATTTGTGAGATATCCATCCGCATATCATTATTAATTTATTTACCGCGCCTTATTATGCTTTTAGAATACATGTTTAAGGGTGTATGATGAGACCTAATCAAAGATAATAAATTGGTTGCCAATTTACGCGAAAAACCCTCAACAAAATATTTAGTGTTTTCCTTCCATTGAGTGATTCTTTCTCAAGATCCAAGATTGGCACTGGTTTGTTGGCCAAAGTCAAGACCTTTGTCCATCGCCAATGTGTTTGAATCATGAAGGCTTTGTTCCATATCGTATGTCTTGTCCAAGTTGTGATTTGTTGGCCAAAGTCAAGATCACTACTTGTCCATCGACATCGATTACGAAGCTTTCCAAAGTCAATGGGTTCCGCTTAACTGGAATCATTAAGCTTGTTGTGCCAAAGCCAAGGCTTAGTTGATTCAAAGGAAAAGGTTAGGAAAATATATTGGATATATTGGCATATATATTGTATATATGTTTCGGACTTGGAGGTCCACCTACCACATCTAGGAATTGGATGAGATCCAATTGATCTTAGAGATCTACCTAGTTAAATATCATACAGCTTGTTGGCCAAAGTCAAGGTTGTGTGTTATTTAACGGGATCCTAGCCCACTAGAAACTAGGTTTACCAAGTACTCAACAGAGGGTTAGAGGCTCGCCGAAAAATAGTGGGAGGCCAGTATTGAATTTGCAATTTCGTTCAAATACTTGGCTTACGCGCTTTCAAATTATTTCGTCAATTATAAATATTTATTAGTTGGACTAATATTTTATTATTTTTCTTGTACAGTTGGACTGTACCCATACATCGTTAATTGAATAGTTTGACTATTGCAATTATGATGACAGGAAAGTTGAGCATTAGAGATATTATCATGGGCGACAATGTCTTTAATGGCGCGAACTTTCAAGATTGGGACATGAATCTCAGGATTGTCCTGGGATCTGAGAAGTTGATCTATACTATAGAGAGACCTCTTGGGCCAAAGCCTAAATCTGATCAAATAGTTGAGCTAGAGCTTTGGAAGACTCATAGCGATGACAACTCCACTGCTCAATCTATAATGCTTGCTGCTATGACTCAACAATTCCGTCGTCAGAACAAGGGATTGGATCCCTATAATATGATGGTGAAGTTGCATGATCTTCATCGATCTAATCTTAGATCGCAGAGATATGAGTTGTAGAAGAAGCTTTTTCGTGCTCCCATGTCAGAGGGTACATCTGTCGAGCACCATGTGTCACAGATGATTGCTGACTTTGAACAGTTGGGACGGCTGGGCATAGTCTTCGAGGCTGAGACTTCTATAGATTTGATCTTACAGTCTCTCCCCGACAACTGGAGTGGGTTCATCATGAAATATAATATGATGAACCAAGACCATACTCTTGGAGAGAGTAATGTCCACACTACGCAAAGCAGAAAAGGAGCTCCTAAAGAGCAAGAAGCACGAGGCGCACTTCGCTTCAACATCTCAGTCTCCCAAGGCTTGGCCTAAGGCTACTAGAGGTGTAAAGAAGAAAAAGAAGAAAAAAGGCAAGGCCAAATTGTCAAAACCTTCTGGGAAGGGTAATGACAAATCCTAAGATGTATGTCTATAGTGCGGCCAGCGGGGTCACTGGAAGTGTGACTGCCGCGAGTACAAGGCACACATGAAGGAAATCAAAGCGGGCAAGGCACCGGCTTCAGGTATGTTTGTTATAGAAATAAACATGTCTACTACTAGTTTTAAAAATTGGATTTTTTATTCTGGTTGTGGTACTCATATATGTACTGATGTGCAGGATCTACAGATTAGCAGAAGACTGACCTCATGAGAGATTGACCTCCGCGTTGGAAATAGGACACGAGTCGCCGTTTTGGCCGTTGGCACTTATGTTTTGGAACTGCCCTCGGGGCATGTACTTAAACTTTCAGACTATTATTATGTACCTAGTTTGACTAGGAATATTATTTCTGTATCTATGTTAGCCCAATGTGGGTATACTTTTGTATTTAGAAACACTGGGTGTTTTATGTATAAAAATAATATGGAGATTTGCACTGCTGATGTAAATAATGGTCTTTATATTTTGAATATAAATCAATCTCAAACATATAATGTTACAAACAAAAGGCTTAAATTAAGTAACAAATATGAAACTTATATGTGGCATTGTCATTTGGGACACATTAACAAGACTCGCATATCCACACTTTCGAAGAGTGGGTACTTGGACGGATTTGATCCAAATTTATATGACATCTGCGAATCTTGTTTATTAGGCAAAATGCATAAAACACCTTTTAGCGGAAAGGGTGCACGTGCCACCGAACTGTTAGTCCTCGTTCATAGTGACGTATGTGGACCCATGTCTAGCCAGGCCAGAGGTGGATATGAATACTTCGTAACCTTTACGAATGATGCATCGCGTTATGGCTATGTGTATCTTATGAGACACAAGTCAGAAACCTTTGAGAAATTCAAAGAGTTTCGACACGAAGTAGAAAAACAGACCGGCAAAAGTATTAAGACATTACGATCAGACCATGGTGGTGAATACTTAAGCAATGAGTTTCTTGATTACTTGAAAGAATATGGTATTCTTTCACAGTGGACTCCTACCGGAACACCGCAATTAAACGGTGTGTCCGAACGGAGAAACCAAACTTTGTTAGACATGGTAAGGTCTATGATGAGTCACACAGAGCTACCTATTTCCTTCTGGGTATATGCATTGAACAGTGCAATACTTATTTTGAATAAGGTTCTGTCAAAGACTGTTCAACAGACTCCATATGAAATATGGACAGGAAAGAAATTGGGTTTCTCATTCCTGGAGATTTGGGGTTGCTGGGCATACGTCAAACGTTTGGAAGGTACCAAACTAGAACCCAAATCGGATAAATGCCTATTTGTAGGATATCCTAGGGAAACCAAAGGATATTACTTCTATCACCCACAAGAGAACAAAGTATTTGTTGCTCTACATGCGGTTTTCCTTGAGAAGGAATTCCTAAATGCAGTGGTTAGTGGGAGGAAAGTAGAACTCGATGAAAATCGGAGTGATACTGTTCCTGGCACAGAATCCTTAACGCAACATGAACAGTTCATCAGGGATGAAACTGTACCATAATCTTCGAATACACAAGAACCGCGTAGGTCGGAGAGAGTCAGAAGACAACCTAAGAGGTATGGGTTTCTGATCTCACCTCATGTAGATATCAATCTCATTGAGGTTAACGAGCCGGCTACGCATGAGGAAGCGATACAAGGTATCGACTCCGCTTTATGGCAAGAGCCATGAAGTCCGAAATGGATTCCATGTACACCAACCAAGTTTGGACACTGGTTGATGCACCCGAAGGCGTAAAGCCTATTGGTTGCAAATGGGTCTTCAAGAAGAAGACCTACATGGATGGCAACGTACAAACGTACAAAGCTAGGCTTGTAGCGAAAGGGTATCGTCAACGACATGGTGTCGATTACGACAAAACTTTTTCACCCGTTGCCATGATTAAATCCATTCGGATAATGCTTGTTATTGCTGCATATTTCGATTACGAGATATGGCAGATGGACGTCAAAACCGCTTTCCTTAATGGAAACCTATTAATTACAGAGAGATTTTATCTGGGATAAAATACTATTAGAAGATAGAGAACTATTAATTTGGAATTAATCGATAAATAATATATCGATATATTAAATGAAATTAGATTTCATAACGGAATTAAAATTAGATTTTAATTCGGGCAAACGAATTAATTTAGAATTAATTCGCGAGCGACGTGAATAGTATTTTTGCTAGGCATAATTATTTAATTAAATTTGATTTAATTACGTCGCAGCGAAAAATTCGTTAATTCGGAATTAACAAACCCGAGCCCGGGAGTGTTTGCGGGCCCACTCAGATTTTGAATTCAAGTGGGGCCTATAAGTCACATCACAAGTCACATCACCTAGTCATTTAATCAACTTTTTGTGGATGGGTTTTGGTGGGTTGTTGGTGACTTGTCCAACACACCAAGTTGGTGAGATGAAAGACATATACCAATTATTGATTTTGGTATATCATTAATTTGTTTTTAGAAATCAAATTGGTTAACAAAAATTCATCTCTTTTCTTCTCTCTTCACACGCCACTCTCTCTCTCTCTCAAAAGCTCCCAATGCCGAGAGTTACAAGGAGGGACTATGGGATTTTTGTTTCAATTTTCTCCATTGCTAGCACATCAAATAATCATTCAAGGTGATAGGGAAACCATTCCCAAGAGCTTGGAATACATCTCAAAGCTTGGAGCTTGGACATCATCTTCAAAGAGGAGATCTGGAGGACTTCTCATAGAAAAAAAATTTGTGATCAACACATCCTATAACCGTTCATTGTAAGTATATTTTCGCTATACTTCTTCTTGTATCCACATGATTTTATGCTTAAATTGATCTTGGGATGACCTTCGAAACCCAACAAGAGACATATCCATATCTAGACTTGTCATCTGTGAAAGTCACAAAGTATGTTGAACCATCATGAGTGGCATGATTTAATGGACCACACACATCGCTATGTATTAGCTCCAGTAAATCTCCAGCACGGTGTCCAACACCTTGAAATGGGGCCTTTGTCATCTTTCCCTGGATACATGACTCACAAATCGGATAAGAATCTAAGATAAGATTTTCAATCAAACTATCCTTTACCAATTTGGATAGATGTCTAACACCTATGTGGCCCAATCTCATATGCCACAATTCAGTATTATTTAGGTTAGATTTCCTGCTTGTATTTTTCTCTATATTAAAGACATCTCTATATGTTTTCAAAACAAAGTGACTGTTTGATAAAGAACATTCACATTTCAATAAATTTTCTTTATCATACAAACATAAAGTTTCATCCTTAATGTTTATTTTATATCCCTCTTTATTTACTATTGGCAGTGATATTATTTATCTGATAAGTGAGGGAACATAATAACAGTAAGGCAAATCTAATTTACATCCATTTGGGAGATCTAGAACAATTGTTCCTATGGCATTGACATCCAATGTCTCGTTATTGCCAATTCTAAGCTGGATCTCCCCTTTATTCAGCCTTCTTCTAACCCTCATTTCCTGTAGGGAATTGCATATATGAGTAGGACTGCCAATGTCTAACACTCATCCACTATTTACATCTAAGGCTAATGAGATGTCAATAATTGGAAAAATACAAAGCGTACCTGAGAGTCCTGCTTTTCCTTTTAGCTCTGGACAGTCCTTCTTCCAGTGTCCAGACTTCTTGCATTTTAGACATTGATCACGAGCTACTTTCAATTTTACGCCTTTGTGCTTCTTGGAGTTTTTCTTTATTATTTTCTTCTTCCCCATCTTGATTTTCTTTGACTTCCCAAAAGTCTTTGAAGAGCCATCTCCACCATAGAGATACAGTGTGGGGTTGTCTTTCTTCAAATCTTGCTCTGCCGTGTGTAGCATGTTATGAAGTTCTTCGTATGTGGCTTGCATCAAATGCATATGGAAATTTAATACAAAGCCAGCATAAGAACCATGCAAAGAAGTCAGAATCAAATTACGACCTAGCCTTTCATCACACACAATGCCTTGTTGTTCCAGATATCGAATCTGGTCTATCATGTTCAAAAAATGTGTACTGACATCTCCTCTCTCCTTGAGTTCAGCACGGAACAATTCCTTAGACCTTCGATAAATCTCTTGATTTGCCTCGAATAACTCATTGAGTGTTCGCATGATGCTCCAATCATCTGGTACTTCAATGTACTGTCTCAGTAAATCTGGAACCATCGATCCTAAGATGTAGGATTTCACCTTTAGGTTATCATCCTTCCATCTATCAAAAGTTTATCGCTCTTCTGGAGTAGAGTCAGGATCAATATCAACAGACAGTGGATTGATCGTGACATAAGTCAACTTTTCATACTCCAAGACAAGGCACATGTTCATTTCTTATTCTAAATAGTTATTGGCTCCTTTTAGCTTATTGAAATCCAAAAGTTTCATCAATGGATTAGCGGCAGCCATCTACAGGACAACACTTTTGAGTAGTATCAGAACAATTTTCATTTCAAAAGTGATAACAATAATTGATTTAGGAATTTTAAATCTATTAGTGTTCTCCCACTACTTTACGTAATTATGTAATCTCCCTTAAAGGAAAAATAGAAATTCGACTATCAAAATTTCATAGCGGGAAGTAGATCCCATGATATTTACTCCAGCCTCACACTAATAACGATATTGGCCTTTATAAACTCATTAGGTGGACCTCCAAGGTCAATCACTTCATGTGACTCCTAGCTTGTGTTGGTTTCTAAAGTTGTCCCAAGATCATTCAAGCATAAAAAACATGTGAATACCATAAAGAAGTATGGCGGAATCATACTTACAATGAACGAATTATGGAAGTGTTGATAACAAAATTTTTCTCCTTGTAGAAGCCCTCCAAGATTTCGGCCAAGGTCCCAATTTTTTGAAGATGAACAAGCTCCAAGCTTTGAGAGGATTCCAAGCTCTTAGATTGGTTTCCCTATCACATTTGTATGATTCCTTGTTGGTGTAGCCTTAGAAAATTTGCAACAAATCTTCTTCTTTCTTCCTCCTAGTTTCGGTCAAGAGCAAGAAAATGGAGAGAGTGTTTTTTCTTCAAAAAACCGAGAGTGAGAGAGATGGAAAATGAAATGTGTTGACTTGGTTTTGATTTCAAAAATCAAATAAAATGATTTACCAAAGTTTTGGTAAAAGTCTTACACAAGCCATCAAGTTTGAGTGTTAAGCACTCCACCATCATTCCATCACCTAAAACCATCACCAAAAGGGTAAAAGGTTGACAAGTGATGTGACATGATGTGACTTGTGGGCCCCACTTGATTCAAAATGAAAGTGGGCCCGCAAACACTCCTGGGCTTGGGTTCACTAATTCTGAATTAACGAACTTTTCCGTTGCGACGTAATTAAATCTAATTTAATTAAATAATTATGCCAAGCAAAATCACTATTCACGTCGCGAGCGAATTAATTCTAAATTAACTCGTTTTCCCGAATTAAAATCTAATTTTAATTCCGCGTCGATATCTAATTTCATTTAATATATCGAATATATTATTTTATCGATTAATTCCAAATTAATCGTTCTCTCTCTTCAAATAGTATTTTATCCTAGATAAAAATCTCTCCGTAATTAATCCCAGATTAATTATGCTCGAATCATACGTCATTGGTGAATCTTCAGGAAGCGACCCAAGAGATCCAAGGATATGTTGGCAGTAAATCTGGTCATCGGACTATCCGAACACGTACGTACCTCGTACTACATTTTACCGATTTACGAGACATTGTTGGCTTCTAGCAAAGCACCGTGCCTACCCAATTTTCCAGAAATATTCTTAATGGAATATATAATCTATATCAGGCGTAGTATACATAGTATTGCGTATTGCGATCCAGTATCGGATGTCACATGCAAGGACTGGGGCTGGAATAGTGTCTGTCTCATACGAAACATATATCGGATTACAAGCAACTAGTCTCTTTAATCGGATAATCATGACCTTGTCATATTATCCCGATGGTTGCAACCATTTAGAGTACCAGTTCTGTATCCATGCGTGATCATCATCTCCATATGACTGAAGTGATACTTTCATCTTGACATCACACCCAATACACTACGATTCTCAATAAACCCATAAGAGGCGTACACAGAACCTGTTAAAGTCCTGGTCCACCAAAACCAAAGCGTATTGATTGTCACAAGTACTAGCGATGTAAGTCTCAGGTTAAGACCAAATACACCTACCCTGATGCGGATTCCCATAGACACATAGTCATACTACCAATGGGATTCCGCGGGTTCTATCCATAGCGAAGCTGTTTCCGTACCATCGGTAAACACAACCTCCTATCATACTTGCATAAGTATCCAATACTTAAATATATGAGAACTATGCCGTTACGCTTCCATAACACGCACAAGTGCGATACTAGTCATTCCGCATTATCGATGTCCAGTCTCGATAATACTACGACTATGGATATTTAATGATTAAACCTTTATAGATTGATACTGTCTCATTTCTTATAATCCGGAACTAATCATAAGGACTTTTATCATTTATATATTTAAGTAATCAAATTACAAAATGATAAAATGCAATTTCCATTGCTACATAATTAATTTGTACAAAAACCACAATGTCTTTTACAAATAGTGACGCTATGGGTCATAATTGGCTAACAGCTTGGTCCTAAACTGTTTCTTATCCTCACACTAATGACGATATTGGATTAAGACGTGTTCTAGGTGTATACTTGTCAATGTGCAATAATGAGCTTTGTATGTACACCCTCACACTAATGATGATATTGGGTGACTGTGTTAACTCATCACACGATATCTAATATTTTACCGGAGCGACCTAAGTTCCGAGCACTTATAACCTCACACTAATGACGATATTGGATATAAGTAGTAAGAACCTATTCATATCCGTATTGACAAGATAGACCATCCAATAATGCTCAAACATTATTAATATTATTACTTAATTAAAGTAATCACCTAATCAGGGGAGATTTATGACAATCAATTCATTAACTTTATTAGGTCAAAGTTTTAATTTAAAACATGCAATACATATCCAATATGTCTTATGCATAATTAAATTAAAAATATTATGGCATAGATTCAAAACGTGTGTTGTG
>SKCR01027800.1:0-33798 GCA_019454045.1 Zanthoxylum bungeanum
AATATAATTAAGGTCGTGCATAAATAAGGTGTCTATCGACTTGAACCTTTACATAGTATTGACGATTCAGATTATACTAGAGTAACTCGTAGTTTTGAACTCTATCTCTGACAACATCACACACACAAACCTTTCAGGGTTTGTAGTCAGAAGCCCGTGCATTCCGGCCGTGCACGTATATCCCAGTATAGTGAATGCTCTAGAAACTTTTTCCTAAAATTTCATAAGAAGCGGCGCCACACTTCTACATTCACATAGGGTGTGTCTATTCAGAGTACTCATGTAGCTAGGTACTCCACTCCACATAGAGTATAGAACACATTAAGAGTTAAACTCATCCTCTCATCGCTTCAGGATATCATGCTCTCAGAATGGAACTCGAGATTATTAGCATGATTCAACTCTCATTACTTTATGACTTGTTATTACCCATTGAACCTATTTCTTGGGATCTCCAGTCCTATTGGTCGGGTTACCATCATAAGTAATCTAATTATTTAATGGCAATAGTCCCATTCTATTAGAAGTATTAAATATCTTCTCTCTTGCTAAAACCTTTTCAAAGGATCAGCCAGTTGTCATCAGTCCGTACATGATCCACTCTTACAGCCCCAGTAGAGAGATATTCTCTAACTGTGCTGTGCTTACGACGTATTTGTCGTCTCTTACCGTTATAATAACGGTTCTGAATCTTCGCAATAGCCGCGCGGTACTATCACAATGGATCAATACAGCTGGTATCGGTCTCACCCATAAAGGGGTATCTAAAAGCAAGCTTCTCAACCCAAGCTGCTTTTTTCACTAGCAGATGCTAGTGCAATCATCTCAGACTCCATAGTGGATTGAGCTAAGATGGTATGTTTTCTTGGATTTCCAAGAGAGGCCCCACCAGCTATGCTGAAAATATATCCACTAGTAGCCTTGGAATCATCTGAAAGGGTATTCCAATCAGCATCGCTATATCCTTCAAGGACAGTGGGAAACCTCTGATAGTGTAATCCTAGGTTCATGGTCCTTTTCAGGTACCTCATGACCCTCTCAATAGCATACCAATGCTCCATACTAGGTCTACTAGTAAATCTGCATAAACAACCCTACAACATAGGCAATGTCGGGTCTAGTGCAATCAGTAGCATAATAAGGAAGACTACCAATGATGCTCGCATACTCAGTTTGTCTAACATTGTCACCGATGTTCTTGAACATTTTACACTAGGATCATAAGGTGTACTAGCAGGTTTTAAATCAAAAATATTATACTTTTTCAGATTTTCTCAATGTAATGTGATTGATCAAAAGTGATTCCAATTACTGACCTAGTAATTTTAATACCTAAAATTACACTTGCTTCGCCTAAATCTTTCATATCAAAATTAGCACAAAATGAAGATTTAACATCATTCACAATATGAATATTAGAGCCAAAGATAAGCATGTCATCCACATACAAGCATATAATAGAACACATCTCATTTTCTGATTTATAATATATGCATTTATCACTTTCATTCACCTTAAATCCATTTGCTATAACTAGGTTATCGAATTTCTCATGCCATTGTTTCGGTGCTTGTTTTAAGCCATATAGAGATTTATCAAGTTTACAAACTTTATTTTCTTGACCAGGTATAAAAAAACCTTCAGGTTGGTCCATATAAATCTCTTCTCTTAATTCTCCATTCAAAAAATAGATTTTTTTTAACATCCATTTGATGCACAACAAGATCATGGATTGCAGCTAGAGAAATAAGCACACGAATAGATGTAATCCTAGTTACTGGTGAAAAAGTATCAAAGAAATCTATGTTTCTCTTTACCTATACCCTTTTGCAACAAGTCTAGCCTTGTATTTATCTACTGAACCATCTGGTTTTAATTTCTTTTTAAGTATCCATTTACAGACTATGGTTTTACAACCTGGATGGTAAGGTAAATCTACTAAATGCCAAGTCCTATTAGTCTCTAAAGAATTCATTTCATCTTCTATTACTTCTTGCCATAAATCAGCATATAAAGACGCAAAGGCTTCTTTTAAAGTAATGGGATCTTCTTCTAAAGTGTAAGCATAGAAAGTCAGGACCAAAATCTTTAACTATTCTAGACCGTTTACTTTTCTAGGTATAGATTCTATTTCTTATCAGGTTCATTATGTTCTATTATTATTGGATTAATATTAGAGGACGCCCCACTATTCTTCAAAATAAAAGGAAATTTATTTTCAAAGAAATCAGCATCAACAGATTCAACCCCAAAACTTGATTTTCAAATCATAAAATCTATATGCTTTACTATTCACAGCATAACCAATGAAAAACACATTCATATGTCCTACTAGCAAGTTTAATCCTTTTAGGTTAGAGATTCTAACATAGGCAAGACAGCCCCAAGTTCTAAGGTAAGACAAGTTAGGTTTTCTATTTTTCAAAATTTCATATATGCATAAGGTGAAACTTTATCTTTTGACTTCGGCACTCTATTCAAAGACATAACAAACAGTTAATAAATTTCTCCCCACCAAAATGAGGCAGCACCAGAATTAAGTAAAATAGAAACTATAGCTTTCAGCATAAGTTCTATTTTTCCTTCGGCTTTTCCGTTCATTTCAGGAGAATAAGGTGCGGCGGTTTTCTCATGAATAATACCATGCAATTTATAGTATTCAATAAAAATTGTAGAATCATACTCAGTGCCTCTATCACTACGGAATCTTTTAATTTCCTATTAAATTGATTTTCAATTTCTGAGTGAAAAGTTTTAAACCTATCAAAATACTTTATTTTTATTTTTCATTAATAAACATAAGCATAGTTTTGAACAGTCATCAATAAAAGTGATAAAGTATCTTTTTCCACCTCTAGTCAATTTTCCACCAAATTCACAAATATCTGAATGTATTAAATCTAATGGTTCAGATTCCCTAATTACATATTTATGTGGTGTTTTAGTGATTTTGCTTGACTACAGAATTCACATTTTTCAAAATCATTCAAGGATAATTCAGGAATAAACCTAAGTTACTCATGTTTTTAATAATTCGTTTATTAACATGACAAAGTCGAGCATGCCAAACATTTAAAGAACACAACATGTAAGCAGAAGAATTCATTTTATTAATAGCAACATAAGTTTGAACATCCATCAGTAGCATAGCTCTTTCCCACAAAAATATTATTTTTGGTGAGAGTATACAAATCAGCCCCTATAGTTTGTGTAAACCCAGCCTTGTTCAGGAGATAGCCTGAAACCAAGTTCTTCCTTATCTCAGGAGTGTGCAGCACATCCTTGAGAATAATGGTCTTCCCAGAGGTGAACTCCAGTTCCACGTCACCAGTCCCAGCAACCATAGTGGTGTGGGAGTCACCCAGCAGCACTTTCTTGTCCGCAGCTTCCGCATATGACTTGAACGAAGCACGATCATAGCAGACATGACGAGAAGCACCCGTGTCAACCCACCAACCCTCGGATCCACCAACCATGTTGATCTCAGAGATCATAGCAACAAGTTGGTCTTCGGTAAGGTTCGTCTGTGGAGCAGAACGCTTTTATTCCGACAGTTCCGAGCAATATGCCCAAGTTTGCCACAGTTGTAGCATTTGAACTGTCCACTTTCATTTCTTGAGGGAGGTTGTTGCTTGTTCTGGTTATTCTGAGTTTTTTGTGTGGGATTTTGGTGACTATGGTTTTTGTTGTTCTTAGGGGGATACTTTTTCTTCATATTTTTACCATTAGGTTTCAGGACTACTGAGGCAGGTTTTTATTGTTTGACACAACTAGGATTTCTTCTTTTTGATCTTGTTTGCGGGCTTCCTCTTCTATACGAAGACAGGTAATCAAACTTTCTAGGGAAAATTCCTTAGTTTTATGCCTAAGGGTACCTTTAAAGTCTTTCCTGGATGGGGTAATTTATCAATTATAGCAGCTACTTGGAATTGTTCATCTAGAGACATACCCTCAGATATAATCTCATGGGCTATTTTTTGTAGTTCATGGGATTGGGTTTCTACGGATTTGTCATCTACCATTTGATACCTAAGGTACGGTGACTAACTAACAGCATATTTTTAGAACCAGCCTCTTCAGTATCATATTTATTCTGAAGGGCATCCCAAACATCCTTAGCAGTTTTCCTAGAACTATATATTTCATACAATTCATCAGACAAACCATTAAGATGTAGTTTTTGCATACAAAGTCATTTTGTTCCCAAGTTTCATGCTCCCTAATTTGGACTACGGTAGGGTCATCAGGCAATTCAGTTTTTTCAGAGACACAGTAATTTGCTAATTTTTTAATGGTAAGAAAAACAACATTTTTTTTAATCTCCATCGCTTAAAATGAAACCTTGAAATCGAAATGGTTTGTTCAAATCAACAGCAGCAGAATCAAAGGCAATAGTGTTCATGGCAGCAGTAGCAGAAACAGACATGGCAGATATGAATTCGTCTTAAAATTGTAGGAACAGATTATGAGTTGCAGAACAATATTACCTTACACCTGGAAATTAAGAAATCAACTGGGTTGAGTCGCGGACCAGGTCGCTCTCTTTAAGACGATTCACGGCTCTGCCCAGGAAATTGTGCTTGTAGTAATTGGCCCCGTCTTCTCCATGATAAAACAGCCCAGAAAAATTTCTGTCTCAATCGGTATGCACAAAAATCCGATTGGTATACTCACACCCAACTCATAAATTTTTTTGTTTATGCTCGGTATCACAATAAAACTCAAAAATTAACAGAAGCACAATTGAGAGAGATTCGGTACAGAGAAAAATGATTTCTTATGTCTTATCCTTGCAAATGAGAAACAAATGGTTTATATAGAAAAATTCATTTGAACGTTGTAATAGTTAATTGTGAGATTCATTTTTCCTGAACGTTGGAAATTTATGGTTTGAATGTTGAATAATTAATTTCAAAAACAATTAAAACCACGTTCACAACATTTCAAAAACAATTTCTAAACGTTTCAAAACTAATTTCATAAAGCAGAAGCTGTTTTCAAAATCCATATACTGAGTCAAGTCAATGAGACAATCAAAAATTATAAAAGTAGTAACAATGCATTCTTTCATTTATTTTTTTCTTCAAAAAAAAATTATATGAATCAAAGAAAAATTGTTTTGTTAACAAAACAGTAATAACGGATTCTCCAACACAATAATACGTATTCAATGATGGATTTTGTAACAAAGTAAAATCATAATAATTTGATTTTTTTTAAACTTCTCTATTATAACTTTTGTAACAACCCTTTTTTTTATTTTAAATCCACAGTAACTTACAAACAATTTAACTCCATTGATTTGAAAAATTGTAACAACTCTCTATTCAAAACTTGTAACATCTCATTTAAAATTTTATAATTCTTCATTAAAATTCACATGTTACAATAATCTTAATTTAAAAACATGTAACTCCTTTTTTATTTAAATTCACATTTATAACACGGATAAACACTGAACGACTCATCGAAGATTCTTAATGGATGGTACACCAACGTCAATAAGAATCTTCTCGGATTGAGTAGCATAAGTGATTCTTCGACTTGAGATACCACTGTGGGCACATGAGACATCTTTCACACTTAAATGACAGTTATGTCACCGATCTATTTAGATCAGACTTCATTTTGTATGAAACATACGATATAATGGAATGAATTAGTCTCTTTTGTCCAACATGAAACTCAATATCAAAATTCCTGTTCACGAAGGGAAAAACATTAATAAGTTTCATGGAGAGTTTGTCTAAAGATCAGTCCTCAATCTTTAGCGAAACGGAGAATTAAGACTGTGTGTGGTATTATGATGAAAAAAGTGTAGTGAGTAAATATTTCATTAATAAACGGTGGTGATATGTAAAAGTGTATTAGTTAAATGTTAAATATTACTTGCTAAATAAGAGTAGAATGAAATAGTTATTTTGCTAAAAAGTACAGGTTCTTTCATAAACGATTCAGGAAAAAAAGTTATCATCATTTTATTATTTTAAAAATTGAGAAATAGAAAATATGTATTAAGGTGTAACATTCTACTATCATATATCTAAAAATTTTATACTCCATTATAAAATCTAAGACACCACTAAAAATACCAAATATAAATATGAGATCTCATAGATGTAAGCGCCATAAAACTTGATGAATGATTTTGATGATACAACGCAAGAGACTTCGACACCCATTCGCGAGCATTACAAAAAGATGTTGAAGCATATTGGATATGAAGACTCAAGCTCCAAACGAAGATATCTAGTGTAGTCTTATAGCTCAAGGCTCTCAATATAAGTGAGTTGATGATTTAAGTATTTTAAGCTCGTATGACTCATACACATTCATATAAATACATCAGGGTCATGTGCAAAATATTTTTAAATCTACTAATCTTGAGTTTCTGTAATATGATCGGCATACCGGTATCTCTGCTCTGTCTTGTGCAGTTTTACAAGCTTCTGATGAAACGGAGCTACTCCAGTTTGCATAGCTATTGGAACCGAGACGGATCATACCGGTTAGCTAACCGGCATACCGATCACCATAGCGGTCAATAATACAGTTGGTCGGCAGTAATCTTCAACGGTCAAGAAATAGGTTGAGGTTGGTCATCCACATATGAGTGCTTTTAGGACAAATGTCATATAGTCTGTTTGCAAGTTAAGCAAAGTGGTTTAATGATAGTGAGAATTCAAGGTTATCCTATGTTCTGACCCTATGCGGAATTATAAACAATAAGCAGGACAAGTCCTGTTACTGTTACTATGGATAAATTAACAGGCAACCACAATAACAATTAAATAAAATTATGCTGTAAAATATTAAAACAATAGCAGAAATTAAAGCAGCAAAATAAATCAAACCACACAATGATTTTGGTGACGAAGTGGAAAACTCTTCCGAGTAAAAAACCACTCCGGGTATAGGCTACCACCCGAATCCACTATATAGAGAAAAACTTACAGCGATGGTCAAGACCTATGGTGGCAACTCCACTGAGTCACGTACCTCAATACTGCAAGAACTCAAGGAACTCCTCAAGCCCGTGACCCACGGTTTTCTTCAGAACTTCTGAAGTCTCTGAGTAGATTATATCACCAATGACGCCGGGACTCCGACTACCAAACTTCCTTCCTAAAGAACTCTAAAGGCTTAGGGAATTTGGGTTAAGTTGTGTTGAAGGTTTGTCAAAGAAACATTCACACCATCAATGAAGAAGACAAGAAGATAAGAAGTCTTCAATGGTGGAATCAAAGAGAGTTGAAAGCTTTGAGAGGTTTTGGCTAAAGGTAAATATGCTTCAACTATTGGGGAATGTGGCTTAATGTTTGTTTATATAGGTAGGGCAAAGGAAAAGGGTTTCCTAGTCTTATTTTGGCTTAAAAACGTGTCTAAGAAAACCTACTTACGCAGGGACGTTCGAACGCACTTCAAACGCAACTCAAACGCAAAGTTTCTGCCTCGAAAATGTTCGAACTCAAGTACGAACGCAACACGAACGCAGTAGCGGACTAGTTTTCAGGTGCAACTTAAAACGCTTGTAACTTTCTCGTCTCTTGTCCAAATCATGAGTTCTTTATATGTACGCGATCGTCTTCAAGTCTACTTTCCAATGCAACTGATCTCATGTCAATTGGAGCTCTAAATCTTCTGAAATATACAAAAGAGTAAACATCGCTCTGAAATCTCTATCTCATGTTGCCAAATACTTGTCCAATTGCTCCGATATCTTCAAGACTCATTACAACTCAATTGAACTTGTTTTGTTACGGTCATTGCCAATAAAAATGGAACTAACAGATAGATTACATGTAAAAGAGTGAGATTATCGTGGATTGAAAAGATTCTGGTACCACTATAAATATTTGGTTCGTTAAATTATCTTTTAATGGGATTGATACTGAAATGGGGTGGTGTAATTGTGCGAGACACGTGTTTATCTGTATAATGGAAATAGCATAATTCCATTTCAAAACTTGATGGAGAAATATATTTTTAGAAAGTGACACGTATAGCAACTGCTGTTGGTGTTGGTGCAGCCCCAATGACCCTAGCACAATTGTTAGCTATATCCCCTTTGGAGATTTAATTTTATCAAAGAAATGTTATAAATATAATCATTACGAGCAAATGGTAATAAATTTATAGTGTAACGCTAAACTGAACTTTTTATTGTAGAGAATGGATCATATGACAAGTCTAAAATAAAGACAATATAAAAATAATCTAGCTATGCTAATTAATCAAAGAGCAGAAGAACGACTCATCAATGATCAACTGCTGTTGGTGTTGGTGCAGCCCCAATGACCCTAGCACAATTGTTCTTCAACAATGGAGGGAAAAAAGGGTTAAATGGAATCATCTTAGGCCAACACTTATCGTTAATTTCAGTGACAGCCTTGCAACAAGCAGGGCCAATGCCAATGATTTGGCCACTGGTGAGTGATTTAAAAATCTCTAGAGCACACCCTTCTGTGCTTGTAATAGTGGACCAACATTCACCAATTTCAGTCACATTTATCCCTGGCGTCAATAAATTTGGCAAAGCGACCTTGCTCGCGGAATTCTGCCCAGTTGTTTGAGCTGGAGTTGCAACGCAAAAATTCTTGAGCAATGGAGCCAAAAATGGGGTGTGTGGGAACATTTTAGGCCAGCAGCTGTCGGCAATTTGATTGATGGCAGTGCAACAGACAGGACCAATTTGGCCAAGTTGGCCAACCAAAAGACGACTAATAATCTCATTGAGACAATTTGGTACGCTTGTTAGAGATGACCAACATTTTTCGATATCTTCTACAGGCTGCTGTTGTGACAATCCTGAGGGAAGCAGCGTTGCAGTGCACAATATAATTAGGATCATGAGAAATGAATTTGATGATTTTTCCATTGGATCAGTAGGTAATTGCAGGAAAACTTGTAGGAATATTGATGCAAGTTTTGTGTGATTTGAAAGGATGCTTATGGTTTTGTTGGAGGAATTGGGTGGGAATTTATACTTGTTTTTGAGTTATTATCAATTCTAAAACGTTTTGTTTGTTATAAATTGATGAAATGAAACAGTTTCATTTAGGGCCTTCACTGAGTAATAAATATCTCATGTATAAACTAGCATTGATGCATATAATTACAAGTTCGAAACAGCAAATTGATGAAACAGTTTCAAACATAGCATTTACTATGTGTAAAGTACCCATATAAAAGTTATAATAAATAATGCAGTCAACGCTACATGAGAGTAAAAAAGAAACAAAACCCAAATGGTATAATAAACAGAAAAACACTCAAAAAAAAAAAAAAAAAAGATTTACTAAAGAATATATAATTATATTATTGATGATGGATGAAAAATGAAAAATCATACATAATTACAAACACAATTACTAAACCAAACACAATTACTAAACCATACTAATAGTTGAAATCGTAACCATAATGGTTACGATTTCAACCGTATCAACTGCCCAAACCGGCTTTTTAAACCAACCTTAACCGAATTGAACGGGTCAGTGGTTCGGTTACGGTTTCAAACCGTAACCGTGTGCATGTCTAAATGTAAAACGAGTGTGACGCTGCATGGCTGATCGTACGAGTTTTCTTGGATGCATATGTAAAATATATCTTTGCTTTGAGTCCACTAAGGACCGTGAAGGCTAGTAACCAAATGGTCTCATGCACTCGAGATAAATTTGAATGTGTGAGTTCGAGCCTTTATAATGACTCATGGATATGTAAGTGTTTTATAAAAAAAAATTATTACCCTCGCATAGTTGAGCTGGTTTTAAAAATATGTTTTAGCTTGCATTCCCTTATCTTTTAAAAAAAAAATGTTATTAATGTTGTATTTCCTATATATTTAATAAGTTAATGATATTTGGATTTGTATTATAGATGTTATTGATGGTCATGTTCTTGATGATTGTGTTTTCAGCTGTTTGGCGTGATTAATATTTTTTTTTTGAAAAATGTTTTTAGCTATTTGACGTGCCTAATATTGTTTTCGAATAATAATTTCTAGTGATTTGAAGTGAGTCCCTAAGACGAGAGATTCTTTGGTGCAATAGTGGTATGAGTGACGTGGTACCACAAGCCAATCATCCACTGATATGTAGATTTTATTTACCTATTTTTTAGTTGTTTTTTTACTTTTTAGTACGCGTGGCAGTGGATGAATGGCTTGTTGCATGGATGATGTGGTACCACTGTTGCATAGAAGATTTTCTCCCCTAAAACAACTTAAGGAATATATTACGTAAGTCATTTTCTGAAAAATATTTAAATTTTTTTATTGACTAAAAAAAATTTACGTTAACTGAATTTTATGTAAATAATATAAATAATGTAAAGTGGGAAAAATATTTTCCAAAAAAAATTTACAATAATATGTGAAATATTTATTGCCTATCGAATGAAAGTTTAAATTGACTTGGAACATCAAGTACCATATACACTGTTAGTTCCATTTTTATTAGCAATGTCCGTAACAAAACAAGTTTAATTGAGTTGTAGTGAGTCTTGAAGATCTTGGAGTAATTGGACAAGTATTTGGACAAAATATGATGGAGTTATCCGAGCGATGTTTACTCTTTTGCATATTCCAGAAGACGATCGCGTACATATAAAGAACTCATGATTTGGCCAAGAGACGAGAAAGTTACAAACATTTTAAGTTGCACCTGAAAACCAGTTCGCTATTGCGTTCGTGTTGCGTTCGTACTTGAGTTCGAACATTTTCGAGGTAGAAACTTTGCGTTTGAGTTGCGTTTGAAGTGCGTTCGAACGTCCCTACGTAAGTAGGTTTTCTTAGACACGTTTTAAAACCAAAATAACACTAGGAAACCCTTTCCCTTTGCCCTACCTATATAAACATGTTGCAGACAGCTTCAACGTGCATGAAGATTTCATGCAGTAAAATCCAAAACCCACCGAAAGTTTGAAAAGAAGCTGTGAAGAACAGCTTGTGGCAAGCTGTGAACAACAAGGAACTTTTGTGTGTGTGCCAGCAAGTCCCAAACCGTGTGGCACTGTTCACGCGGTTTGAGCACTATAAATTTGAGTCCCTCAGGCCATTGTAATCCCCCAGATCCCAGACGTGAGAATATTAGAGAGTAAAGTGGTGTGAGAGTTTTTTGTAAAGCTTAGGGTTGTAAGCTTTGTAATTCTTTGTTTGTTGATCTATAAGAAGAATTTTCTCTCATTTCATCTCTAATCGTGTGAGTTTAATCACAACAAGTGGTATCAGGAGCTAGGGTTCCACGGAGGGATCCCAAAACTCGGTAACGGAGATTCGGTTCGGAAAGTCGGTTCCGACGAAAGTTGTCGAAAATCGATTTTGAGCATACCATCGGACTTTTCACGGCAAGATGAGCACGGTGGTATTTCTCGGCGATCAAACGGAGCCCGGACGAAGACTCACGCCCCACGCGCCGGACAAAAGCTTCTTCACGCGCCAGACGCGCACCACGCGCTCCCACTCTCTGCTGAAGGTTGAAGACGCTGAGTCATCTGCCACGTCAGCGCCCAGTCAGCGTCCAGTCAGCGATACGTCAGCAGGCCCTGCACAGTCAGCAGCCCAGTCAGCAGTCCACGTCATCAGAATAGTCAGCATCCACGTGGCATCCAGTCAGCAGCCACGTCAGTGCCACGTCAGCTCAGTTGCCACGTCAGCGTGCCTGGTAAATGTCAGATAGGTCCCTTAACTTTCTGGAAATTACAATTTAGCTCCAAAACATTCAGAAATTTACAATTTAGTCCCTAAACTTTTTATAAATTGCAATTTAGTCCCTGAACGTTTCCATAATTTCACTTTGGCCCCTGAACTTTTAGAAATTGCACTTTGACCCCTGTAATTTCTGAAATTTGCAATTTGGTCCCTGTGTCGGCTTTTGACAAATGAATTGTCATTTCCACCATTTTCGACCATTCCGGACGCAACGGCGAGGTCCGTTTTTTGAAATTCTACTTAGAATTTTTTGTGATGGAAGGGGGCAACGGAAAAATGGTTCTGCTAACCAGTACCAACTATTTCACATGGAGAGGAAGGATGAAAGACCTTCTGTATGTGAAGGACTATGATGGATCAGTATTTCTGGAGGAGAAACCAAAAGGAATGACCGATGAAAAGTGGGCTAATCTTCACCAGAAAACATGCAGTACTATTCGTCGGTGGATCGACGACAGTATTGTGAACCATGTCAGTGAAGATGCAAATGCACGTGTCTTATGGAGAAAGCTGGAGGAGCTTTTCCGAGCAAAGACTGGCAACAACAAGCTGTACTACATCAAGAAAATGATGGGTTTAAAATACCAGGAAAGTACAGCAGTGGCGGACCATATCAACGATTTCCTCGGAACCATGAAAGAATTGTCTGGATTGGGCATAGACTTCGGAGATGAGGTAAATGGCTTAATACTTCTTAATACGTTACCAGAATCTTGGGAAACGTTCAGATCTACGGTGATCAATTCAGCCGCAGATGGGAAAGTCACTATGGAGATGGCAAAGACCAGGATCTTCGAGGAAGAAAAGAGGACGAGAATGCAGGAGTCAGCATCAACCTCAACCTCAGAAGCTTTAGTGACGGAGAAGAACACCAGAAGGGGGAGGAGTAAAAGCCGAGGCCCAGGGAGATCAGACAAAAATCGGGGGAAATCAAGAATGAGGATATTGAGTGCTATCACTGTAAAAAGAAAGGCCATATAAAGCGGGATTGCTACAAACTGAAGAACGAGCAGTCCAGGAGAGATGGTGACTCTAATCAAGAAAGAGTTGCTACTACCACCGAGAAAACCTCCAAAGAATTTCATATTATATATGAAGAAGATGTCGTGAATCTTACCAGCCACGAGACCAGTTGGGTGATAGATAGTGGCGCATCCATACACGCCACATCTCGCAGAGACTTCTTTTCATCTTACACACCAGGAGACTACGGTGCTGTAAGGATGGGGAATGATGGTCAGTCCAAAGCCGTCGGTATTGGAGACATCTGCCTTGAAACAGAGAACGGGACAAGGCTAGTGTTGAAGGGAGTCAAGCACATCCCTGATATCCGGTTAAACCTGATCTCCACAGGCAAGCTGGATGATGAAGGTTTCGGCAGCACTTTTAGTGACGGATGCTGGAAGCTCACTAAAGGATCAATGGTGGTGGCACGAGGTAAGAAAGACTCAACCCTGTATTTGATGCATGCTAAGTTATCCAATAGTAGCATAAATACAGTCAACAGCAATGAGGCAGCCGAGCTATGGCACAAAAAGCTTGGTCACATGAGTCAAACGGGGATGGAGATACTACGCAGGCGGAATGTTCTTCCTGAATTGAAGAACTCACACTTACGGAAGTGTGAACACTGCATGGCTGGAAAGCAGAACAGAGTGTCCTTCCAGAGCTCCCCGCCTCAGAGAAAACCGGAGGTACTAGATCTCATACATTCAGATGTATGCGGTCCGATGCAAACACGAACACTTGGTGGGTCACTGTATTTTGTGACATTCATAGATGATCATTCAAGGAAAACCTGGGCATACACCTTGAAGAGAAAAGACCAAGTGCTGGGAGTGTTCAAGGAGTTTCATGCCCTGGTGGAGAGAGAAACCGGTAAGAAACTGAAATGCATCAGAACAGATAACGGTGGAGAATACAGAGGTCCGTTTGATCAGTACTGCAAGATGCAAGGAATTCGACATCAAACGACACCTCCGAAGACACCTCAGCTGAATGGCCTAGCTGAAAGGATGAACAGAACCTTGTGCGAAAGGATCAGAAGATTGCTGTCACAAGCCAAGCTGCAGAAGACATTTTGGGGGGAGGCACTCAACACAGCATTTAATATTTTGAACATGTCCCCAGCGATCGCACTGAAAGGTAATGTTCCTAACCAAGCTTGGACTGGTAAAGACGTGTCATACGAACACTTGCATGTCTTTGGGTGCAAAGCTTTTGTACACATCCCAAAGGACGAGAGATCCAAGCTTGATGCAAAGACGCGACAGTGTGTCTTTATTGGCTATGGTCAGGATGATTTCGGCTATAAACTGTACGATCCTGTGGAAAAGAAGATTGTCAGAAGCCGAGATGTTGTCTTCATCGAAGACCAGACCATAGAAGATATCCGAAAGGATATGAAAACAATGCCCCAGCAATACAGAGATGTGAATCCAGAACCTCACACACCGGTGCCAGTACGAGTTGAAGATGAGGTTCCCAGACATGAGGGTACAGGTGATGAAGCTCCCAGAAATGATGATCATGATCAACCACCAGTACCAGAAGCTACACCAACAGTTCCACAGAGAAGGTCTGACAGAGAGAGGCGACCTCCAACCAGATACTCTGCTTATGAGTATGTGCTGCTTACTGACGGGGGAGAACCAGAGAGCTACAAGGAGGCTGTGAAAACAGAAGACAGAGAAAAGTGGGAGGAATCCATGCATGATGAGATGAAATCGCTGCATGAAAATCACACTTTTGAGTTGGTGAACTTGCCAAGAGGCAAACGGGCTTTGAAGAACAAATGGGTGTACAGGGTGAAGCAACAAGATCATACTTCACAACCCCGATACAAAGCCAGATTAGTTGTCAAGGGATTCAATCAGAGGAAAGGCATTGATTTCGATGAAATCTTCTCTCCAGTTGTGAAGATGTCATCCATCAGAGTAGTACTCAGCTTAGCAGCAAGCCTCGACTTGGAAGTTGAGCAGATGGATGTCAAGACCGCATTTCTTTATGGAGATCTGGAAGAAGAAATTTACATGGAGCAACCAGAAGGCTTCAGAGTCAGCGGGAAAGAGGACTATGTGTGCAGACTCAGGAAAAGCCTCTACGGATTGAAACAGGCACCGGGACAGTGGTACATGAAGTTCGAGTCAGTTATGGGGGAGCAGGGATACAAGAAGAAAACTTCAGACCATTGTGTTTTCGTTCAGAAGTTTTCTGACGATGACTTTATCATCTTACTGTTATATGTAGATGATATGTTAATAGTTGGCCGGAATCAATCGAGGATTGATAATTTGAAGCAGCAACTGAGTAAGTCTTTTGAGATGAAAGACTTGGGGCCAACTAAGCAGATTCTTGGCATCAGGATCGGCCGTGATCGTAAAGCTAGGAAGTTATACTTGTCACATGTGGAGTACATCGAGAAGGTACTTCAGAGATTCCAGATGGACAAGGCTAAAGCGGTTAGCACTCCTCTTGCTACCCACTTTAGATTAAGTACGCAGCAGAGTCCCTCTACTGAGACAAAGAAGGAGGAAATGAAACAGGTTCCATACACCTCAGCAGTGGGAATTCTTATGTATGTCATGGTGTGCACGAGGCCAGACTTAGCACACGTAGTTGGATTGGTCAGTCGGTTTATGTCAAACCCAGGAAAGGAACACTGGAACGCCGTCAAATGGATTATGCGATATCTTCGAGGCACTTCCAAGATGAGGTTATGTTTTGGAAGCTGCGACAAGCCAGTGTTGATGGGCTACACCGATCCAGATATGGCAGGAGATGTGGATACCCGAAAGTCTACTTCGGGATATCTGATTACTCTCTCAGGAGGAGCTGTGGCATGGCAGTCTAGGTTGCAGAGATGTGTTGCACTTTCTACAACAGAGGCAGAATTCATTGCAATGACAGAAGCTTGCAAGGAATTGCTGTGGATGAAGACATTCGTCCAGGAATTGGGTTTCAAGCAGGAGAAGTACACTTTGTACTGCGATAGCCAGAGTGTTATCTATCTCGGAAAGAATTCGACATTTCATTCGAGGTCAAAACATATCGATGTGAGGTATCACTGGATACGGGACGTCCTGAGCTCAAGGCTGATAGAACTCAGGAAAATTCACACCGACGACAACGGTGCCGATATGTTCACAAAGGTTTTACCGAAGGAAAAGCTTGAAATCTGTCGTGCCATAGCCGGGATGACAAAACTCTCCACATAGTCAGAGTGGGGAGATTTAGAGAACTACGATTGGCTTGATCCCAACTCAGGGTACGTAGGCAGTCATACAGATGCAGCCAGGGGAGGATCCTTTAGAGGATCCGATTTGGATGATTAATGGTCGACTCAGATTTTGGGAAATCTTCACCGAGGGGGAGATTTGTTGCAGACAGCTTCAACGTGCATGAAGACTTCATGCAGTAAAATCCAAAACCCACCGAAAGTTTGAAAAGAAGCTGTGAAGAACAGCTTGTGGCAAGCTGTGAACAACAAGGAACTTTTGTGTGTGTGCCAGCAAGTGCCAAACCGCGTGGCACTGTTCACGCGGTTTGAGCACTATAAATTTGAGTCCCTCAGGCCATTGTAATCCCCCAGATCCCAGACGTGAGAAAAAATTAGAGAGTAAAGTGGTGTGAGAGTTTTTTGTAAAGCTTAAGGTTGTAAGCTTTGTAATTCTTGTTTGTTGATATATAAGAAGAATTTTCTCTCATTTCATCTCTAATCGTGTGAGTTGAAGCATATTGGATATGAAGACTCAAGCTCCAAACGAAGATATCTAGTGTAGTCTTATAGCTCAAGGCTCTCAATATAAGTGAGTTGATGATTTAAGTATTTTAAGCTCGTATGACTCATACACATTCATATAAATACATCAGGGTCATGTGCAAAATATTTTTAAATCTACTAATCTTGAGTTTTTTCTGTAATATGACCGGCATACCGGTATCTCTGCTCTGTCTTGGGCAGTTTTACATGCTTTCTGAAACGGAGCTACTCCAGTTTGCATAGCTATTGGAACCGAGACGGATCATACCGGTTAGCTAACCGGCATACCGATCACCATAGCGGTCAATAATACAGTTGGTCGGCAGTAATCTTCAACGGTCAAGAAATAGGTTGAGGTTGGTCATCGACATATGAGTGCTTTTAGGACAAATGTCATATAGTCTGTTTGCAAGTTAAGCAAAGTGGTTTAATGATAGATTACATGTAAAAGAGTGAGATTATCGTGGATTGAAAAGATTCTGGTACCACTATACATATTTGGTTCGTTAAATTATCTTTTAATGGGATTGATACTGAAATGGGGTGGTGTAATTGTGCGTGACACGTGTTTGTCTGTATAATGGAAATAGCATAATTCCATTACAAAACTTGATGGAGAATTATATTTTTAGAAAGTGACACGTATAGTAATGTCGATGATTCAACTGCTGTTGGTGTTGGTGCAGCCCCAGTGACCCTAGCACAATTGTTAGCTATATCCCCTTTGGAGATTTAATTTTATCAAAGAAATGTTATAAATATAATCATTACGAGCAAATGGTAATAAATTTATAGTGTAACGCTAAACTGAACTTTTTATTGTAGAGAATGGATCATATGACAAGTCTAAAATAAAGACAATATAAAAATAATCTAGCTATGCTAATTAATCAAAGAGCAGAAGAACGACTCATCAATGATCAAACTGCTGTTGGTGTTGGTGCAGCCCCAATGACCCTAGCACAATTGTTCTTCAACAATGGAGGGAAAAAAGGGTTAAATGGAATCATCTTAGGCCAACACTTATCGTTAATTTCAGTGACAGCCTTGCAACAAGCAGGGCCAATGCCAATGATTTGGCCACTGGTGAGTGATTTAAAAATCTCTAGAGCACACCCTTCTGTGCTTGTAATAGTGGACCAACATTCACCAATTTCAGTCACATTTATCCCTGGCGTCAATAAATTTGGCAAAGCGACCTTGCTCGCGGAATTCTGCCCAGTTGTTTGAGCTGGAGTTGCAACGCAAAAATTCTTGAGCAATGGAGCCAAAAATGGGGTGTGTGGGAACATTTTAGGCCAGCAGCTGTCGGCAATTTGATTGATGGCAGTGCAACAGACAGGACCAATTTGGCCAAGTTGGCCAACCAAAAGACGACTAATAATCTCATTGAGACAATTTGGTACGCTTGTTAGAGATGACCAACATTTTTCGATATCTTCTCTACAGGCTGCTGTTGTGACAATCCTGAGGGAAGCAGCGTTGCAGTGCACAATATAATTAGGATCATGAGAAATGAATTTGATGATTTTTCCATTGGATCAGTAGGTAATTGCAGGAAAACTTGTAGGAATATTGATGCAAGTTTTGTGTGATTTGAAAGGATGCTTATGGTTTGTGTGGAGGAATTGGGTGGGAATTTATACTTGTTTTTGAGTTATTATCAATTCTAAAACGTTTTGTTTGTTATAAATTGATGAAATGAAACAGTTTCATTTAGGGCCTTCACTGAGTAATAAATATCTCATGTATAAACTAGCATTGATGCATATAATTACAAGTTCGAAACAGCAAATTGATGAAACAGTTTCAAACATAGCATTTACTATGTGTAAAGTACCCATATAAAAGTTATAATAAATAATGCAGTCAACGCTACATGAGAGTAAAAAAGAAACAAAACCCAAATGGTATAATAAACAGAAAAACACTCAAAAAAAAAAAAACAAAAGATTTACTATAGAATATATAATTATATTATTGATGATGGATGAAAAATGAAAAATCATACATAATTACAAACACAATTACTAAACCAAACACAATTACTAAACCATACTAATAGTTGAAATCGTAACCATAATGGTTACGATTTCAACCGTATCAACTGCCCAAACCGGCTTTTTAAACCAACCTTAACCGAATTGAACGGGTCAGTGGTTCGGTTACGGTTTCAAACCGTAACCGTGTGCATGTCTAAATGTAAAACGAGTGTGACGCTGCATGGCTGATCGTACGAGTTTTCTTGGATGCATATGTAAAATATATCTTTGCTTTGAGTCCACTAAGGACCGTGAAGGCTAGTAACCAAATGGTCTCATGCACTCGAGATAAATTTGAATGTGTGAGTTCGAGCCTTTATAATGACTCATGGATATGTAAGTGTTTTATAAAAAAAAATTATTACCCTCGCATAGTTGAGCTGGTTTAAAAAATATGTTTTAGCTTGCATTCCCTTATCTTTAAAAAAAAAAAAAATGTTATTAATGTTGTATTTCCTATATATTTAATAAGTTAATGATATTTGGATTTGTATTATAGATGTTATTGATGGTCATGTTCTTGATGATTGTGTTTTCAGCTGTTTGGCGTGATTAATATTTTTTTTTTGAAAAATGTTTTTAGCTATTTGACGTGCCTAATATTGTTTTCGAATAATAATTTCTAGTGATTTGAAGTGAGTCCCTAAGACGAGAGATTCTTTGGTGCAATAGTGGTATGGGTGACGTGGTACCACAAGCCAATCATCCACTGACATGTAGATTTTATTTACCTATTTTTTAGTTGTTTTTTACTTTTTAGCACGCGTGGCAGTGGATGAATGGCTTGTTGCATGGATGACGTGGTACCACTGTTGCATAGAAGATTTTCTCCCCTAAGACAACTTAAGGAATATATTACGTAAGTCATTTTCTGAAAAAATATTTAAATTTTTTTATTGACTAAAAAATAATTTACGTTAGCTGGATTTTATGTAAATAATATAAATAATGTAAAGTGGGAAAAATATTTTCCAAAAACAATTTACAATAATATGTGAAATATTTATTGCCTATCGAATGAAAGTTTAAATTGACTTGGAACATCAAGTACCATATACACTGTTAGTTCCATTTTTATTGGCAATATCAGTAACAAAACAAGTTTAATTGAGTTGTAGTGAGTCTTGAAGATCTCGGAGTAATTGGACAAGTATTTGGACAAAATCTGATGGAGTTATCCGATCGATGTTTACTCTTTTGAATATTCCAGAATATTTAGAGATCAAATTGATATGAGGTCAGTTGCTTTGGAAAGTAGACTCGAAGACGATCGTGTACATATAAAGAACTCATGATTTGGCCAAGAGACGAGAAAGTTACAAGCGTTTTAAGTTGCACCTGAAAACCAGTACGCTACTGCGTTCGTGTTGCGTTCGTACTTGAGTTCGAACGTTTTCGAGACAGAAACTTTGCGTTTGAAGTGCGTTCGAACGTCCCTACATAAGTAGGTTTTCTTAGACACGTTTTAAATCCAAAATAACACTAGGAAACCCTTTTCCTTTGCCCTACCTATATAAACAAACATTGAGCCACCTTCCCCAATAGTTGAAACATATTTCCCTTGAGCCAAAATCTCTCAAAGCTTTCAACTCTCTTTGATTCCACCATTGAAGACTTCTCATCTCCTTGTCTTCTTCATTGATGGTGTGAATGTTTCTTTGTTAAACCTTCAACACAACTTAACCCAAATTCCCTAATCTTTTAGAGTTCTTTAGGAGGAAGTTTGGTAGTCGGAGTTCCGGCGTCATTGGTGATACAATCTACTCAGAGATTTTAGAGATTCTGAAGAAAACCATGGGTCGCGGGCTTGAGGAGTTGCCTTGAGTTCTTGCAGTATTGAGGTACTTGAGTCGGTGGAGTTGCCACCATAGGTCTTGACCATCGCTGTAAGTTTTTCTCTAGATAGTGGATTCGAGTGGTAGCCTATACCCGGAGTGGTTTTTTACTCGCAAGAGTTTTCCACTTCGTCACCAAAATCATTGTGTTGAATTTTGTGTGGTTTGATTTATTTTGCTGCTTTAATTCCTATTATTGTTTTAATATTTTGCAGCTTAATTTTATTTGATTGTTATTGTGGTTGCCTGTTAATTTATCCATAGCAGCAGTAACAGGACTTGTCCTGCTTATTGTTTCTAATTCCGCATAGGGTCAGAACCTAGGATAACCCCGAATTTTCATACACATTGTTGTCGACTTTCTTGTTTTTTTTTTTTTTTAATTTTATTGTTACATTTTTAGGATGGTAAATTAGGTTATGATTCATTTATTCGTTCGATTCGATTCGCTTTAAAGTGAATATAGATTTGGAAAAATGGATTCGTTTAATAAATGGGTCAATTCTAGTCGATTCATTTATTAAAGGAATCGAATCCGAATTTGAGATCATCAATTCTTTTATTCGTTTAGAATTTGTTTATTCTGAATTTTATTATTAATATAGTTGTAAATAGAAAATAATTAAATAATTAAATTAAATAAAAGATAAAAAAAAGCTTGTGTCCTATAGGTCTTAGCGCCAAATTAGCAAAACAGAGAGTCTAAAGCAACAAAAATAGTACATGTTTGAGGATAGATTTATTATTGGAATTAATATTATTTAAAAAACAATTCTTGATTGACGTGGAATATCAAGTACCATATACACAATGAGGTCGACTTTCTTATTTTTTTTTAAAAAGACTTTATTGTAAAAGTTTTAAGTAAAATATTATTTTTTTTTCATTTTAGCCTAAATGAGCGTACATATCTAGGGGTATCAACGCATGCGAGTAGAAGACAGAATAGATAATTAGATTCATTGTACATCAAATATCGAAAATAAATTTAGATTTGGTGTGATAATTGATCAGCGATCAACATATCTATATTTACTGTTCTTTTATCTTAGTATTTTGTGTTCTCTTGAGTTTTATGAGCGCATTGATATGTTTCATATTTATTTTACTGGTCAAGATCATTATAAGGCTTAACCGGACTCAACGAGCAATGAAACGATAAATTCAGAGCAAAGATCAGGTCAAATTTCAGAGTCACCAGTGCATCTCGATATGCGTCAACAAAACAACAGGACAGAACTTACAAAAGTTGGCGCGCCGTGAGGCGTGGGTCGCAGGTGGAGAGTCACGGCGAAAGATGTTTCCAGGTGTTGTGCAACTCCGATTTTTAAAGAGGAGATACCCCCCGAACCTCCCATTTAAGAAGAAGTTCATCCCAAAACATAGGAAAAAATCTCATAACATAATTTTGGAGTCTCATAACATAAAAGTGTTAGGGTTGGTGCTTAGAACGCCAATTTCCTGTTGTATTTCCTTGTAAATACTCTTGTAAACGTTTTATTATGAATAAAATTGTTAGCACCTTTTTTATTGGCATGTGTCCGTGACAAAACAAGTTCAATTGAGTTGTAATCTTTCATAAAGATCTTTGTGCAATTGGACTGGTTTCTGGCTGCTGTGCATCAGACATACGTTCGTGGTGCGTTCGTTGCAGCGTTCGAACGATTGGCGTTTGTGCTGTGTTCGTTTGTGAGTTCGAACGATTGGCGTTAGTGCTGCGTTCGTTTGTGGGTTCGAACGTGTGGCGTTAGTGGCACGTTCTTTATTGGGTTCGAACGGGAGCATTCCAGAGAGCAAACGTTCGAGTCACGTTCTTGGTGGGTTCGAACGAGGTCATTCCAGAGAGCTCACGTTCGTTGTGCGTTCGATTGGTGTTCGAACAAGTCTTCACAGAAAGAGCGCGTTCGTGTTGCGTTTGAGTAACCGTTCGAACGCGACTGCGATCTGAACGTGATTTTGGCCTGCAAAACCCTAGGTTTCACCCTACCTATAAATATAACACTTAGCCGCCATTCCCCTTTAGTTGAAAGAGCTGAAACACTTTTCCCTTGAGCCTAAATCTCACAAAGCTTTCAACTCTCTTTGAATCCACCATTGAAGACTTCTTCATCTTCTTGTCTTCTTCATTAATGGTGTGATTCCATCTTTGATAAACCTTCAACACAACATAACCCAAAATCCCTAATCCTTTAGAGTTCTATAGGAGGAGTTTTGGTAGTCGGAGTTCCGGCGTCAATTGGTGATATAATCTACTCATAGACTTCAGAGGTTCTGAAGAAAACCGTGGGTCGCGGGCTTGAGGAGTTCCTTGAGTTCTTGCAGTATTGAGGTACTAGCTAGTTCCATTTTTATTGGCAATGTCCGTAACAAAACAAGTTCAATTGAGTTGTAATGAGTCTTGAAGATATCGGAGTAATTGGACAAGTATTTGGCAACATGAGATAGAGATTTCAGAGCGACGTTTACTCTTTTGCATATTTCAGAAGATTTAGAGCTCCAATTGACATGAGGTCAGTTGCATTGGAAAGTAGACTCGAAGATGATCGCGTACATATAAAGAACTCATGATTTGGACAAGAGACGAGAAAGTTACAAGCGTTTTAAGTTGCCCCTGAAAACCAGTCCGCGTTCCGCGTTCGAGTTGCGTTCGTAATTTCGTTCGAACGGTTTCGAGGCAGAAACTTTGCGTTTGAGTTGCGTTTGAAGTGCGTTCGAACGTCCCTGCGTAAGTAGGTTTTCTTAGACACGTTTTAAAGCCAAAATAAGACTAGGAAACCCTTTTCTTTGGCCCTACCTATATAAACAAACATTAAGCCACATTCCCCAATAGTTGAAACATATTTCTTTTGAGCCAAAACCTCTCAACAGCTTTCAACTCTTTTGATTTCACCTTGAAGACTCTTTGAATCTCCTGTCTTCTATTTGTTTGGTGAAATCCAATCTTTGTTAAACCTTCAACACAACCTAACCCAAAATCCCTAATCCTTTAGAGTTCTTTAGGAGGAGTTTTGGTAGTCGGAGTTCCGGCGTCAATTGGTGATATAATCTACTCAGAGACTTCAGAGGTTCTGAAGAAAACCGTGGGTCGCGGGCTTGAGGAGTTGCCTTGAGTTCTTGCAGTATTGAGGTACTTGAGTCGGTGGAGTTGCCACCATAGGTCTTGACCATCGCTGTAAGTTTTTCTCCATATAGTGGATTCGGGTGGTAGCCTATACCCGGAGTGGTTTTTTACTCGGAAGAGTTTTCCACTTCGTCACCAAAATCATTGTGTTGATTTTTATGTGGTTTGATTTATTTTGCTGCTTTATTCATGTCATAGTTTTAATATTTGCAGCATAATTTATTTAATTATTATTGTGGTTGCCTGTCAATTTGCCTGTTGCAATTCCATAGTAGCAGTAACAGGACTTGTCCTGCTTATTGTTTATAATTCCGCATAGGGTCAGAACCTTTATTTAAAATCGAATTTTCAATTGGTATCAGAGCCTGAACTCGATCCTTGACCCATTAGCTATGGAGCGTAGTCAACCCTTAAATTGTCCGCCATTTTTTGATGGCTCGGAATATTTACATTGGAAGGTTCGCATGAGAGCGTTCCTTAAGTCCTTAGATGAGAGGGTCTGGATGACTGTTGAACACGGGTGGAAACCTCCCGTTGTTATTGTTGATGGGGTATCTTCCCCTAAAGACAAATTGACCTGGACCAAGGACGAATTTGATGCTAGCAATAGAAACAGCAAGGCTGTTAATGCCATACATGGTGCTGTTTGTTCTGCTGAATTTAGGAGAATCTCTATGTGTGAGATAGCCAAGGATGCTTGGGACATCCTGCAGACTGTGCATGAGGGCACATTGTCTGTTAAAAATAATAGACTCCAGGATTTAGCCACTAGGTTTGAGGTCGCCCATATGAAAGATGATGAGACCTTTGATGAGTTTTATGCTGAGATTAACGATATCGTTAATTCTAGTTTTAATCTAGGTGAGACTATACTTACCAATAGGGTAGTTAGGAAAATCCTTAGATCCCTGCCTGATAAATTCCTACCCAAGATCACCGCCATCGAGGAAAGCAATGACCTCGATCAGCTTAACTTAGAAGAACTCGTAGGAAAACTGCAAGTTTATGAGAAGAAACTGCCTGGGAATCTAAAGCCCAAAAATATAGCGATGAAGATCGCGAAGGAAGTTGTTCATGGTTCGTCTAGTGATGAGGATACCCTCACGGACCGTGATTTGGCCTTGTTTGCTAAAAAGTTTAAGAAATTTCTTAAGCTTAAAAAGAGTGGTCATAGCTATAATAGGGATATGGAGAATGAGCCTAGAGAGAGTAGGCATATCAGAAGTGAGTCTGGAGAGGATAAGGATAGTAGATCCCGTGGTGCCCAATGCTATGAATGTGAAGGATATGGGCACGTTAGATCTGAGTGTCCCACATACCTTAGGGATAAAGGCAAGAAAGCCATGGCAGCATCACGTAGTGATTCTGAAGGTGATGACTCTCCTAAAGGCAATTATATTGCTTTTACTGCTAGTGTGACTGATGAGAGAGAGATAGTTGTTAATGATGCTGATTCAGAAGTCTCTCTTGATGAGTCTGTTGATGAGGAAAGTCTTCAAGTAGCTTATGTTGAACTGTTTAATGAGAGTTTAGCTATTAAGAAGACTAATATAGAGGTCAATAAAAGGCTGAAAGCTGTAAAGCTAGAAAAGAATGAAGCTCAAGCCAAATTTGAGCAAAGCCTTTTGATGGTTGATGACCTAGAGGAGAGGAACAGTGGCCTAGTTAATAGAGTCCAAATCTTAGAGACCGAACTTGAAGATGCTAGAACCCAATTGTCCGCATTTTCTAGTGGAAATAAAAAGGTGGACCGTATGTTAGGTATTATTTCTGAGCCTAACTTTAATAAGGCTTCTTCTTCCAAAGCTGTGCCTGTAGCAGCTAAACGTGACTTAGGTAAGCAACCTGTTGTGTGTAGTCATGTTTCTCCTCCTGTTGTTCCTCGTCCTGTTTCCCAACCTCAATCTAGAGGTGTTGTGGGTAAACCTCACTCTCATCCGAGGTTTGTGCCTGTGTGCCATCTTTGTGGCGAGGCAGGACACATTAGGCCTAAGTGCTTCATGCTTCACAAGCAAAAGAAGAGGCCTAAAAATGTGTCACCTAGATTTGACTCTTCAAATCTAGCTTCTCAAGTTTCTGCACTAACTAAACAGACAAAATTTCTTAGTGAGAAACTTAATTTGTTGACTAGGAATTCTCAAGTGGATGAGGTTCCTAGAAAGGTTTGGGTGAGGAAGCAAGATGAATTCCCATCTTCTTCTGCGTGTCCTGATGGACATGATGAGAGTGCACTTCGGTGTAACTCTGCTTAAAAGATGCATTTTTATTTTCCCATTGCATGTGTGTGTGCGTGTGTTTTATGTTTTTGCACGTTTATTTTGTTTTCACAGCATATGGGTGTGTGTGTCTTGTTTTTGTTATATGTCCCTTGGTATATAGGATGGAAACCCGGACATAAATTTCATAGCCGATTCCGAATGGACGGTTGTATGATCTGCACTCGGGATACAACTCCACGTACCATTGGATGTTTTACAAGCCTGTTTGTGTCTTTATTTTTCTTTGTTAAAATCTGAAAAATTCAAAAAAATGGAAAATGATAAAGACAAAATTTTTTCTTTTTGGCTTGTTAGAGCATAAAAAGCTTATGCATGTGATCCTGGTATGTAGGATATATGATTATGCATGTATGATATGCTTTTATTTTTCTTGATGCTCTATATACATGAGTGTGTGTGATAAAAACCTTTGGTATATCTTGTGCTTGCACTTTCACATACACATTTTTATTTTATCAAGGCTTGGTCGCATGTATGAGTTTTTGGAATAGCAATCTAATTTCTATCCTATCTTGTTTGCTCAATAGTGTGACCTTTGACTAGTTGACCTTGCTATCCCCTTTTGCAAAAGTTAAAAAAAAAAAAAAAAAATGAGACTCAAGTGCAAAAGAGCCAAAATGGCCAAATTCAAAAGATAAGGGCAAAAACCCTTCACTCGAAAGAGTTATTACATATGAGCTCATGATATTTATGGGGTAAATAATATAGCATGCAACCAATGTTGCTTATTTTCAGGTCCTAGTGGTGCTGGGTTTGAACACCTATTTTGTGGACTTGGTTTGTTTAGAGATGGATTTCTTTAGCTGTGTCCAGCTCATAAAATAAGATCTTAAGCCTTGATTTGTTGTGCACTTTATTTTTCACGCAAGTGCTTTATATGCTTTGGTGTTTATGTCATATGCATAAGTGTTGTATTTAGCCACTTTTAAAATGATGCATATTGTTTCATGTCATAAACAGCTGAATACTGACTGGGTATCATTGTGTCAGCTTTAAATGCTGTTTCAGTCAGTTTTTAACAGGATTTTTATTTATCTCAGTTGTGCCTGTGTGTGCTTCATGTTTTGCATACCAATTTGTTTCTTCATTCTTGTGCACTTTTCTGAGTTTTGGTTTACTTCCCGTATGTTATTTTGCTAACTGTTTGTGCCTGTTAGTGAGGGGGAGTAATTCCTGTTTGTTTATGCTCTTGCATATGTTGTCTCCTGTTCTCCTGTTATTTTTTCCTGTTTCTTTTACCCTTTTGTCATTTCGTGACAAAAAGGGGGAGAGTAATATATTAAGGGGGAGAGCCTTAATATATAGGAGGGAGCCGTAGAATATCCTTTAGATATCTCCGTTTTAAGGGGAGTTAAGATTAGGGGGAGAGGGATTTCTACTTGTACATGCATGAGATTTTTACCTGCTTTATGTTTTACTTGATTATCCCAATGCTTTTCACGGTATATTATTGTTTGTGGATGTTTCAGGTAGCAGGTATGTTGCTGCTGCGGTGGCATTATTTCAAGACTACTTGTTTTAGGTGTTAGATCGAGTCCATTGTAATAAGTCACTGTTTTGATGGTTGACAGTTGACTATTTACTCTTTGGGTCTATTACCGTAGTCTTTGTAATAGGTAGTGTTTTGTCACGGAATGCCAAAGGGGGAGATTGTTAGTTCCATTTTTATTGGCAATGTCCGTAACAAAACAAGTTCAATTGAGTTGTAATGAGTCTTGAAGATCTCGGAGCAATTGGACAAGTATTTGGCAACATGAGATAGAGATTTCAGAGCGACGTTTACTCTTTTGCATATTTCAGAAGATTTAGAGCTCCAATTGACATGATATCAGTTGCATTGGAAAGTAGACTCGAAGATGATCGCGTACATATAAAGAACTCATGATTTGGACAAGAGACGAGAAAGTTACAAGCGTTTTAAGTTGCCCCTGAAAACCAGTCCGCGTTCCGCGTTCGAGTTGCGTTCGTAATTTCGTTCGAACGGTTTCGAGGCAGAAACTTTGCGTTTGAGTTGCGTTTGAAGTGCGTTCGAACGTCCCTGCGTAAGTAGGTTTTCTTAGACACGTTTTAAAGCCAAAATAAGACTAGGAAACTTTTCTTTGCCCTACCTATATAAACAAACATTAGCCACATTCCCCAATAGTTGAAACATATTTCTTTTGAGCCAAAACCTCTCAACAGCTTTCAACTCTTTTGATTTCACCTTGAAGACTCTTTGAATCTCCTGTCTTCTATTTGTTTGGTGAAATCCAATCTTTGTTAAACCTTCAACACAACATAACCCAAAATCTCTAATCCTTTAGAGTTCTTTAGGAGGAGTTTTGGTAGTCGGAGTTCCGGCGTCATTGGTGATATAATCTACTCAGAGACTTCAGAGGTTCTGAAGAAAACCGTGGGTCGCGGGCTTGAGGAGTTGCCTTGAGTTCTTGCAGTATTGAGGTACTTGAGTCGGTGGAGTTGCCACCATAGGTCTTGACCATCGCTGTAAGTTTTTCTCTATATAGTGGATTCGGGTGGTAGCCTATACCCGGAGTGGTTTTTTACTCGGAAGAGTTTTCCACTTCGTCACCAAAATTATTGTGTTGATTTTGTGTGGTTTGATTTATTTTGCTGCTTTAATTCATGTCATAGTTTTAATATTTGCAGCATAATTTATTTAATTATTATTGTGGTTGCCTGTCAATTTCCTGTTGCATTCTAGTAGCAGTAACAGGACTTGTCCTGCTTATTGTTTATAATTCCGCATAGGGTCAGAACGTTTATTTGAAAATCGAATTTTCAAGGTACTTGAGTCGGTGGTTGCCACCATAGGTCTTGACCATCGCTGTAAGTTTTTCTCTATATAGTGATTCGGGTGGTAGCCTATACCGGAGTGGTTTTTTACTCGGTAGAGTTTTCCACTTCGTCACCAAAATTATTGTGTTGATTTTGTGTGGTTTGATTTAATTTGCTGCTTTAATTTATTATTATTATTTTTATATTTGCAGCATATTTTAATTGTTGAATATTGTGGTTGCCTGTAATTCATCATAGTCGCAGTAACAGGACTTGTCCTGCTTATTGTTTGTTATTCCGCATAGGGTCAGAACGTTTGTTTGAAAATCGAATTTTCAATTGGTATCAGAGCCTGAACTCGATCCTTGACCCATTAGCTATGGACCGTAGTCAACCCTTAAATTGTCCGCCATTTTTTGATGGCACGGAATATTTACATTGGAAGGTTCGCATGAGAGCGTTCCTTAAGTCCTTAGATGAGAGGGTCTGGATGACTGTTGAACACGGGTGGAAACCTCCCGTTGTTGTTATTGATGGGGTCTCTTCCCCTAAAGATAAATTGACCTGGACCAAGGACGAATTTGATGCTAGCAATAGGAACAGCAAAGCTGTTAATGCCATACATGGTGCTGTCTGTTATGCTGAGTTTAGGAGAATCTCAATGTGTGAGATAGCCAAGGATGCTTGGGACATCCTGCAGACTGTGCATGAGGGCACATTGTCTGTTAAAAATAATAGACTCCAGGATTTAGCCACTAGGTTTGAGGTCGTCAAAATGAAAGATGATGAGACCTTTGACGAGTTTTATGCTGAGATTAACGATATCGTTAACTCTAGTTTTAACCTAGGTGAGACTATACCTACAAATAGGATAGTTAGAAAAATCCTTAGATCCCTTCCTGATAAGTTCCTACCCAAAATCACCGCCATCGAGGAAAGTAATGACCTCGATCAGCTTAATTTAGAAGAACTCGTAGGAAAACTGCAAGTTTATGAGAAGAAACTTTCTGGGTATCTAAAGCCCAAAAATATAGCGATGAAGATCGCGAAGGAAGCTGTTCATGGTTCGTCTAGTGATGAGGATACCCTCACGGACCGTGATTTGGCCTTGTTTGCTAAAAAGTTTAAGAAATTTCTTAAGCTTAAAAAATGTGGTCATAGCTATAATAGGGATAGGGAGAATGAGCCTAGAGAGAGTAGGCATATCAGAAGTGAGTCTGGAGAGGATAAGGATAGTAGATCCCGTGGTGCCCAATGCTATGAATGTGAAGGATATGGGCACGTTAGATCTGAGTGTCCCACATACCTTAGGGCTAAAGGCAAGAAAGCCATGGCAGCATCACTTAGTGATTCTGAAGGTGATGACTCTCCTAAAGGCAATTATATTGCTTTTACTGCTAGTGTGACTGATGAGAGAGAGATTATTGTGAATGATGCTGATTCTGAAGTCTCTCTTGATGAATCTGTAGATGAGGAAAGTCTTCAAGTAGCTTATGTTGAACTGTTTAATGAGAGTTTAGCTATTAAGAAGACTAATATAGAGGTCAATAAAAGGCTGAAAGCTGTAGAGCTAGAAAAGAATGAAGCTCAAGCCAAATTTGAGCAAAGCCTTTTGATGGTTGATGACCTAGAGGAGAGGAACAGTGGCCTAGTTAATAGAGTCCAAATATTAGAGACCGAACTTGAAGATGCTAGAACCCAATTGTCCGCATTTTCTAGTGGAAATAAAAAGGTGGACCGTATGTTAGGTAGTATTTCTGAGCCTAACTTTAATAAGGCTTCTTCTTCCAAAGCTGTGCCTGTAGCAGCTAAACGTGACTTAGGTAAACAACCTGTTGTGTGTAGTCATGTTTCTCCTCCTATTGTTCCTCGTCTTGTTTCCCAACCTCAATCTAGAGGTGTTGTGGGTAAACCTCGCTCTCATCCGAGGTTTGTGCCTGTGTGCCATCATTGTGGCAAGGCGGGACACATTAGGCCTAAGTGCTTCATGCTTCACAAGCAAAAGAAGAGGCCTAAGAAGGTGTCACCTAGATTTGACTCTTCAAATCTAGCTTCTCAAGTTTCTGCACTAACTAAACAGACAAAATTTCTTAGTGAGAAACTTAATTTGTTGACTGGGAACTCTCATGTGGAGGAGGTTCCTAGAAAGGTTTGGGTGAGGAAGCAAGTCGACTTCCCATCTACTTCTGCATGTCCTGATGGATATGATGAGAGTGCACTTCGGTGTAACTCTGCTTAAAAGATGCATTTTTATTTTCCCATTGCATGTGTGTGCGTGTGTTTTATGTTTTTGCACGTTTATTTTATTTTCACAGCATATGGGTGTGTGTGTCTTGTTTTTGTTATATGTCCCTTGGTATATAGGATGGAAACCCGGACATAAATTTCATAGCCGATTCCGAATGGACGGTAGTATGATCTGCACTCGGGATACAACTCCACGTACCATTGGATGTTTTACAAGCCTGTTTGTGTCTTTATTTTTATTTGTTAAAACCAAAAAAATTAAAAAAAAAAATGGAAAATGATAAAGACAAAATTTTTTCTTTTTGGCTTGTTAGAGCATGAAAAGCTTATGCACGTGATCCTGGTATGTAGGATATATGATTATGCATGTATGATATGCTTTTATTTTTCTTGATGCTCTATATACATGAGTGTGTGTGATAAAAATCTTTGGTATATCTTGTGCTTGCTCTTTCACATACACATTTTTATTTTATCAAGGCTTGGTCGCATGTATGAGTTTTTGGAATAGCAATCTAATTTCTATCCTATCTTGTTTGCTCAATAGTGTGACCTTTGACTAGTTGACCTTGCTATCCCTTTTTTTTTGCAAAAGTAAAAAGAAATATATTTTCAAAAAAAAAAAATGAGACTCAAGTGCAAAAGAGCCAAAATGGCCAAATTCAAAAGATAAGGGCAAAAACCCTTCACTCGAAAGAATTGTTAAATATGAGCTCATGATATTTATGGGGTAAATAATATAGCATGCAACCAATGTTGCCTATTTTCAGGTCCTAGTGGTGCTGGGTTTGAACACTTATTTTGTGGACTTGGTTTGTTTAGAGACGGATTTCTTTAGCTGTGTCCAGCTCATAAAATAAGATCTTAAGCCTTGATTTGTTGTGCACTTTATTTTTCACGCAAGTGCTTTATATGCTTTGGTGTTTATGTCATATGCATAAGTGTTGTATTTAGCCACTTTTAAAATGATGCATATTGTTTCATGTCATAAACAGCTGAATACTGACTGGGTTTCATTGTGTCAGCTTTAAATGTTGTTTCAGTCAGTTTTTGACAGGATTTTTATTTATCTCAGTATGTGCCTGTGTGTGCTTCATGTTATTACATACCAATTTGTTTATTCATTCTTGTGCACTTTTTCTGAGTTTTGGTTTACTTCCCGTATGTTATTTTGCTAACTATTGTGCCTGTTAGTGAGGGGGAGTAATTCCTATTTGTTTATGCTCTTGCATATGTTGTCCCATGTTCTCCTGTTATTTTTCCTGTTTCTTTTACCCTTTGTCATTTCGTGACAAAAAGGGGGAGAGAGTAATATATTAAGGGGGAGAGCCTTAATATATATGAGGGAGCCGTAGAATATCCTTTAGATATCTCTGTTTTAAGGGGAGTTAAGATTAAGGAGGAGAGGGATTTCTACTTATACATGCATGAGATTTTTACCTGCTTTTTGTTTTACTTGATTATCCCAATGCTTTTCACGGTATATTATTGTTTGTGGATGTTTCAGGTAGCAGGTATGTTGCTGCGGTGGCATTATCTTCAAGACTACTTTGTTAGGTATTAGATCGAGTCCTATTGTAATTAGTCACTGTTTTGATGGTTGACAGTTGACTGCTTTTTCTTTGGGTCTATTACCGTAGTCTTTGTAAAAGGTAGTGTTTTGTCACGGAATGCCAAAGGGGGAGATTGTTAGCACCATTTTTATTGGTATGTGTCCGTGACAAAACAAGTTCAATTGAGTTGTAATCTTTCATAAAGATCTTTGTGCAATTGGACTGGTTTCTGGCTGCTGTGCATCAGACATACGTTCGTGGTGCGTTCGTTGCAGCGTTCGAACGATTGGCATTTGTGCTGTGTTCGTTTGTGGGTTCGAACGATTGGCGTTAGTGCTGCGTTCGTTTGTGGGTTCGAACGTGTGGCGTTAGTGGCACGTTCTTTATTGGGTTCGAACAGGAGCATTCCAGAGAGCAAACGTTCGAGTCACGTTCTTGGTGGGTTCGAACGAGGTCATTCCAGAGAGCTCACGTTCGTTGTGCGTTCGATTGGTGTTCGAACAAGTCTTCACAGAAAGAGCGCGTTCGTGTTGCGTTTGAGTAACCGTTCGAACGCGACTGCGATCTGAACGTGATTTTGGCCTGCAAAACCCTAGGTTTCACCCTACCTATAAATATAACACTTAGCCGCCATTCCCCTTTAGTTGAAAGAGCTGAAACACTTTTCCCTTGAGCCTAAATCTCACAAAGCTTTCAACTCTCTTTGAATCCACCATTGAAGACTTCTTCATCTTCTTGTCTTCTTCATTAATGGTGTGATTCCATCTTTGATAAACCTTCAACACAACATAACCCAAAATCCCTAATCCTTTAGAGTTCTATAGGAGGAGTTTTGGTAGTCGGAGTTCCGGCGTCAATTGGTGATATAATCTACTCAGAGACTTCAGAGGTTCTGAAGAAAACCGTGGGTCGCGGGCTTGAGGAGTTCCTTGAGTTCTTGCAGTATTGAAGTACTTGAGTCAGTGGAGTTGCCACCATAGGTCTTGACCATCGCTGTAAGTTTTTCTCTATATAGTGGATTCGGGTGGTAGCCTATACCCGGAGTGGTTTTTTACTCGGTAGAGTTTTCCACTTCGTCACCAAAATTATTGTGTTGATTTTGTGTGGTTTGATTTAATTTGCTGCTTTAATTTATTATTATTATTTTTATATTTGCAGCATATTTTAATTGTTGAATATTGTGGTTGCCTGTTAATTCATCCATAGTCGCAGTAACAGGACTTGTCCTGCTTATTGTTTGTTATTCCGCATAGGGTCAGAACGTTTGTTTGAAAATCGAATTTTCAAAAATAAACAGTTTCTATAATCTAATATATCTCTTAATATGGTAAAGACGTAATTTACCCTAGAATGATTAGTCATGATGCAGTTGCGAAAGCGTCGCCACTGACATTGAGTTGTATCATGACGTTGTCATTCTTAGACAGTTTCTGGTCGAGGTTTACACTACTTGATCAGTAAAGTAAACCCGTCA